>JAGFPH010002058.1:10992-21975 GCA_018207615.1 Philaenus spumarius | reverse complement strand
GATGTTGTTAAATAAAGCAGTAGGAGAATCACTCCAACAAATATTAAAGGTAAGAAGGAACACTGGAAGGTGGTGTGCCTCATCGAAACAGTGTTACAACTGAAGAACAAATACCAATAGCTGGAGTTGTTAAAGCAATAAATTTAAGACTAGTACTTTCAAGAAAATAAGTGTCTAAGAAGCTTCAAGAAAATGGTACCAACACGGTAATGTGCTAACGGTTCTGTGTAGGACTGTATGAGAAAAAAAGACGTTAAGAGTTCAGATAGATTATAGCATTGTTTGCTGCGATCAAGACCTGGTGGTTTGCTTTTAACACCTAAACTGCTGTAAATAATGAGTTTATTGTAGAAGGAGTCTTAAAATGAAGTAAACTTGACATTATGGTTCATGAACAACTTTGGCAAAATATCTAATTATTACAAAAATTAAATTTACACTATTAATTACAAGCAAATTTTCACAAGTTTACAATTGATTACAGTACTTGTAAGCCTTTATAAATAACTTAAAAGAAACAAAACAAAAACGTACATTATTCCAACAAATGTAGTCTAATTTTTCCTCAGAAGAAGACACTGACATAGACTTGCAAAGGAAGGACAATGTTTACTTTGTATCAGTATATAGGTTTACTGAAAATTTTAGAATAATATGTGTACAAATAGTTTATGAGTTATTTTACCAAACTAACAACGGCTAGTTACTGACAAATACACCAACCTTACACTTGTTACAGACAAGTCAAAATGACACCAGTTACAACGTCCCTGGAAATATTCATGAAGCAGTTGTTATTGACAAATTGTAATTTAAAGGACTTTATTCTTACAATTCTTGTACCTTATAGCTGAGGAGTAGCGTACCTGACTCGGAAGCTTAAATGTTTGTAGAAAAAAATAAATAGATTTCTGGCACTGAGCTCAAAAATGGTTAAAACAAAAACCTTCTAACTCTGGAATGTAATATGTTATACTTTATTACTACATCAAATAGTTCAATAATGAAAGGGAACTATGAGTTAGCTCAAGTGAATATTGCATTTTTGGGGTAATATGCAAGTCATAGCCAGTCTACTTCCTTACAGCAGGTAGCTCCATGACTACTACTCTCCACTCTCATGCCACAGACAGCTCAGGCTTAGTTCTCACCACAAGACCTAAATACAAATATAGTGTCTAACTCACCTCCAATGATTTTAACTCTTTCTTTAGTTGAGTTAGTTTTTCATGAGTTTGTTTTCTATCCGGTTGTTCATTTATAACTTTAGCCAATACTTCGTATTCAACTCTGTTCTTTCTAACAGTTTTGGCATTTTTGAAATCTTTTTTGGTTTCTTCGATGTCTTGTTTTGCTTTTTCTATATCACATTCTATCTGTTTTGAAAGGTTTTCATAGTTTTGTAACTCGGCAGAACTCATAGCCGCGACAGAACGGGATTTAGAGAATGCATATTCACTTTGTGCTAGTTGTGAAAACATTCGATCCTGCATCTCCTGGCTGCAACAAAAACGTTTTCATTTTTCATTGTAGCAGAGGGAGTTAAACAATTGTAATTTATAAATATCTGGTTCTGGTTAAAACATAAAAAGAATAGTGAAAAAAGCGATGAAATAATCAAAGAGCCATGTAGGCTAGTAAACAAACCTTTAAATTAGGTTAACCTCAAAATTGTAATTCAACAAATTAGTAGTTAATTGATAATTCAGGACTTTTGGAACTTTGATTAACCAACATAAATTATTACAATTAACACTTACACAATTTTAATAATAATAATATTAACTATACTTACGTTGACAAAAAATAAATGTAAAGGCAAAATATTTAATTTCAGTGACCAAGTGACAACAAGTTTCACTATTCTTATTGGGAAAACGATTATAAAATGTAATTAGTTGTAGTATGGAATTAGAATAATTATATGTGTATTAAATAATCTAAATATTGTAAAGTGTAAATAATATAGGTTGAGATTTGAATAGATAAATTTAGTGTGATTAGATTAGCGTGAATCATATGTTCTGATAAATCAATCGATATTTCGATATGGTAACCAAGTTTGTGACCCGATTGTTAGTGGAAAGACACGAATGAAAACAAAGTTATAAATAAAAACAATTTTAACAATATGTAATTCATCAATTATATCAAATCGAATAAGTATTACAATACTATGGGACAAACTGAATGAAAATATAATAAAAGTTTTGGCACCAAATATAAACCGTTTAGATAGAACTAAAGCTGATTTTAAGACAGTGATTTTCAATTGTAGAAGCTCGAATATTTTAATTTCCCGGCATTCGTTGTTGAACCCTTATGGAAGCTATGAGGCTATGTAAATGTATATTCGAGTTGATGATTAAAGGTAAAATATTAAAGTATAACAACAGAGGAGACAAATATTCCAAGAAGAAAAATTGAGCCAGAAAATAAGCTGAAGTTTGGTTCAGTAGAAGTAACTTACTTTGTATTAATTTAAAAATTAAAATGGTATTGTAATGAAGACTACAAGTACAGGTAATATCCAACTGATATTTAATAACGTTTGGAGAACTATTTGCAGTAAAACAATTTATATAAATATTTGTGTATGAAACTTTGGACTTTTAAAATTTATATTTCGGATTATAAAATTAAATTAATTGAACATTTAGACAAATTTAGAATAGATCATTAGCATATTTAACTTTGTTGGTTGAATTTATACAGGGTGTACAAAAAGTCCCGCACTGGTTTAATATTTCGTATATAAAGAAAATTTGAAGGTAGATGTGATTGAGGAACCTACTCTATGTAAAAATACTACTTTATTAAGATTTCAAAAAATTTATCCGCCATCTTGGATCCGCCATTTTGAATGTAACTTTGTTTTTTTAAATGGGAAGGTGGTTATGTGTTGAACCACTCGAAATCAATTTTGAAAAATTAAAATGGCTGTGACTCAAAAATGTTAAATACTCATAAATATCGTTGTCTGGCATATCGTTTTAAAGTTTACTTGATTCTACATCCAAAAAGAATAATAATTAGTATATAAAAAAAATAGTACAGCAAAATGGGACAAAATCGGAAAGCAAGATTTTGTTGTTTTTTGGCCGCCATTTTTAATTAGTTGTAATGTCTCAAATCTAAGTAATACAAAAACATCCACTTCTAACAGTAGGCCTATAGTATTATAGCCTAGAGAACCCTATGTAAATATAAACAAACACCAGTACCAAACCCCATGAAGAAATGAAAGTAAGAAACTAAATTAGAAACATTATATCTATTATTTATGTAAAATTTGTCAAAATCATTATACAAGAACACAAGATGGTTAAAAAACGTATGTAGTTAAGTTATGTCAGCCATGTTTAGTAGGCGACCAAACCATTGTAAACGCGAGTCAAGCTAAAACAAATAATGTACCATGTAATTTGAACTATAAACAAAAACACGATAATCCAATGTATGAAACGTATTCTATATTTAAGAAAATATTTATGAAACAATTATTAGTTAATTATATACCGTAGATTATTATTATTACTAAAATATTCACCATAATTACTTTAACATATGACACAAGTAGTACAACATACACTAAATTCAAAAAAGGAAGTTATTATTTAATCGGGTAAATTAAAATTATTACAAGTAAATAAATTTTATGCTTTAAACGCAAGAACAAATTAATTCTACAATTGTTTTAACCAACAAAGAAATACTTTAGGTATAAAATCCGTCGAAAACTAATTTCAAAAGAGAAAAACACGCCATGTTAGGAAAACTGCAGTGACGTAATACTCCGTAACCATGGTAACGACGAAAGAAGCCTATGACGTAACATTCACGTGAACGCAGTTGTCGAATCAAATGAATGAATACAGATTTCCGGATGCAGGCATAGACGGAAGTGAACGAACCCGGCTACATCGTTTTTAAAAGTGAAGCCAAAAAAAAATCAGTGCAAATTGAGAACTAAGCGTGGGTGGACGTATCTAATGAAATGAAGAAGTGACGCCGTTAATTGTTTTATAAAAGTGTAATCAGAACGTACAATAACTCGATATTTACTCATGTGTTCAACCAAAAACTGATAAGTATTTAAAGAACAGTGATTAAGTTTAAAACTTAAAGGAAATTAGTTAAATAAAAATCTTTACCTTTCTTCTAATCCAATTCCTTATGACGCCATTTCATAATTGTTAACTTCATGTTTAAATTCATAATTGCGTGTATGTTTAATGGGATAGTTACAGCAGCACGAGTACCCCTAGCCCGAGATCAATTTGAATTAAAATTAAATTTAATTAAATTATGTATTATGGTGATGAAACTAACTTTATTCTACAAATTTTAAATTGTTATACTGAGCTAAGCCAAACCGGAAATAGACATTTTGTTTAAATAGATATTCCTCATTATAAATAAAACAAATTCAATTCTTTCTTTCTTTCTTGTACCAAACCAAAATTATAAACCTTATGTATTTCTAGATGAATAATTTTAATTATATTAAACTAAAATTTTGTTAAATCAAATTTGTACTTATTTCGAAGCTAATATAATTGAAGCTGAACTTAGTAGGTTTCAATTATATTACCTATAGGCTATAGTATTAGTAATTAGTATAGTATAAATTTGACTCCCAACTTTGGGGCAAGTATTTAATAAAGTATATTATAAATTTGGCTCCACAATGTGTGGGCAATTGAATTTCAAAGGAATACCTATAATTTATAAACCAATATATATATAAAGTTTAATTATAAATTTGACGCCCAACAAAAGGGGCTTTTAAAAAAAAGAAGTATATATAAAACAAAATTATAAATTTGGCGACCAACGTGCCAGCTGTAATTATCTCCATAATAAATAATTACTTCCTTAAACACTGAACAAAAAACACAACCAACACATTTATAGATATAGTAATTGATAGATCCACACTTTAGTATAATATTAGTTATAAGTACCCTACCATAAGTAAAATATATTATAAAATAAGCCTATATTATAAATATGAATAATCCACAAGATAATGACCCTAAATACAATTTAAGAAAATCTATAAGACCGACTGAAAAAGCACAAGAAGGCCATTTAAAGAACTTAAGACCCATTAGTGAAATCGAAAACCAAGCAATTGATGCACCACAACCAACAACCAGCACAATGGCAACTACACAAAGTGAAACGTCTACTGAATTAAGCCAACATAACCTCTTAGAACAAATGACCTTATTAATACAAAATTTACAATTAAACCTGGATATCAAATTAGCCCAAAATCAAACTAGCCTAGAAGAAAATTTAGACATTAAACTAAAACTAAATCAAACTAGCCTAGAAGAAAACTTAAAACTAAATCAAATTAGCCTAGAAGAAAACCTAAATATCAAATTAAAACAAAATTTAACTAGCCTAGAGGAAAATTTAGATTTCAAATTAACCCAAAACCAATCGTTATTACAAGAAAATTTCAAAACGATAACAGGTGAATTAGAAAATGTCAGGACATGTTTGACTAGCCACATTAACAAAGTAGAAGAACAATTTACTGAAAAACTTATAGAAGTCGAACAGGCTATTGAAACAAGCAGTCAACGAATTTCACATTTGGAAAATAAATTAGGAGAAACCGTTAGCCTCCAAACTTTAGAAGAATCCTTAATTAACCAAGAGACTGTAATGGAAAACAAAATCAAAATGAATAATTCAATAGTTATACAAGAAGTCCAAACCTTAATTTCCGAAATTCCAAAAACCAATCAAACCGACCAAACTATACAAAAACCAATAAATGTAATATGTAATGCGGGAAACCATGACAATAATAATCCAATTAACCCAACCTTACCAAAATTCAACGGAAGGCAAACTAACCCCAACGAGTACATCTATAGGCTAACCCGATACTATGAACGGTTAACAAATAGAAAAATAAATCAAGTAGGTGACAATACCGACTGCCTATTTGACATTATAGAAAACAGTTTAGAGGGAACTGCAGCCAGATGGTACCAATTAATTAAAGATGACATACATGATTTCCAAGAGTTCACGACGGAATTCCTAGCCAAGTTTTGGAACCGTGATGTCCAAAGAGGCACACGACAAAAGCTAGAGTACGAACACTACAGACCCGGAGGTAAATTATCCCGAAGTGAGTACTTCATAGACAGAGTGCTGACGATGAAATCTATGATCCCTCAACCAAAAGAGGAAGATATAATAGCAACTCTGGTCGACCATTTCGAGCAGAGAATACAGGACGCTCAGCGTGTACAGAACGTCACAAGCATAAGGGAATTTGCAGACTTATTACAAAGAGAAGATACGGAGGAAACAAACGCTGAAATTAGGAAGAGGAACAACAGCAGCCCTCATAATGGAACTATAAACCCTACAAACAGAATAAACCAACAGGGATACAACCAAAATGGGTATTCAAATAGAAATTTCAAATATAGGCCCAATGAAAATTATAACAACAGATACAAAACAACAAGAGACCACCCTTATCAAAACCAATCCAATTATAACCAATATCACAGACCAAATTACCAACAAAATAATAATAGATTTAGCAGTCAAACACCTGTGAGACAATTTGAAAGACAACCACAACCAATAGCAAGCAATTTTAGATTTGCGCCTCAACATAACCCTAGGCCTAACTACAACAACCAATACCAAGAACGAAGACCTATAACATACTCTAACCAAGATAAACCGAGGGTATGCCAACTAATCGCTACCAATACAGAACCTGAAGAAGGACATAAGAATGAACCAGCAGCGGAAAACAGTGTAACAAAAACACAGTTAAACTCCAACGCACTGGCCTAGAAGACTCAAGCCTAAAAACAAATGGATATACAGGTGAAATAGAGATATTACCGGCAAATAACACCATAAAACCTATCCCAGTGCCAATAACTTTAAATAAATTCGGATATAGGCCAACATACAATAATAATAATAATTTCCATTTTATGATTTCAAATTTATACTGCGACAGAGATTTCTTACTTACAGAAGACGAAGATGAGGTAAACAGTACAGAACAGACATCAATATTAAATAATAGATGCCCAGAAATTGACCTAACCTTAAATGGAATTAAAACAAATACACTAATAGATACAGGAAGTACAATCTCATGTATTTCAGAAAATTGGTTTAAAGAAAATATGACAAAGTTAGGACGAATCGAACAACTACCAGTGAGTAATACATATATTACTACAGCTTTAAATAACAAATCTAAGAGAGTTACACAGATAATACTACTAAAGGCTAACATTCAAAATATAGAATTTGACATCCAATGTATAATTGTACCAAACCTAATTAAAAACTGTATTTTAGGAATCGACATGATAAGAAAATTGAGAATGCATATAAACTTCGAAAATAATGAAATGATAATTACAAATGATGAAAATGAAACATTAATATTGAAGTTAGGAAGTGGAATGTATGAATCAGAAAAATGCAGGTTAATAGAATACAATGAAAACATATATGAAGATGAAAACTATAATCCAATCACACTTAACAATAATAGCCAATATTATAATAACATCTATGAAATATTTAAAGACCATCATAAACTAAACCCTCTAGAAAAGGAAAAAATTACCAACCTAATCCTAAAGTATAAAAACATATTTTCAGAACAACCAGGTAGATGTAATGTGTATAAACATACTATTAGAGTCAATAAAGCAGAATATTATAGAGCACAAAACTACCCCATACCTATAAACCTCCAAGAAGCCGTCGCAGAAGAGATCAATAAAATGTTACAGGAGAATATAATCGAAGAATCAAACAGCCCATTTATAAATCCAATTATTGTTGTTAAAAAGAAGAACGACGAACTTCGTATTTGCCTAGATATGCGTAGAATGAATACACTTATAACCCCTGATTACGAATGTAACCGCAGTGTTAATGAATTGCTAGCCAAAGCAACAAATTCAAAATGGTTATCAACTTTAGATTTAACTTCTTCATACTGGCAGATCGAATTAGAACAAGAATCTCGCCAATATACTGCTTTCCAATTTAGAGGAAAAGTGTATCAATATGTAGTCACACCGTTTGGGCTTTCTACATCCCAAGCCGCCCTTATTAGAGCATTAGACCATGTTTTTAAAAACACAATAGAAAATTTTTCGATCATATACATAGATGACATATGTGTGATATCCCCTGATTTCGACCAACACCTACACCATTTAGAAAAAATATTCAACAAAATTCAAACAGCTAACATGACTATTAAATTATCAAAATCTATATTTTGCCGAGACAAAGTACCGTTTCTAGGATACTACTTAACAACAACTGGACTAGAACCAGACCCAGATAAAATTAAATGCATACAAGACTTTCCTGCGCCAACAAGTAGAAAAGAACTTAAGCGTTTCTTAGGCGGTATCAATTATTACAACAAATTTGTCGACAGATATGCACAAACTGTACAACCTTTAATGAGACTAACCTCTAAGAAAGTAAAATTCACATGGACGTCTAAAGAAGAACAAATTTTCAACGAAATTAAAAGCCTATTCCTAAAAACTACTGTACTTAGCCATCCTATTCTAAATCAACCATACTACCTTCAAACAGATAGTTCAGATTTTGCTGTAGGCGGATACCTATACCAAATCGACTCCAATAATCAGAAGAAAGCTATACTATTCATATCAAAAACTTTAAAGAAATGTGAACTTAATTACACTACTACCGAGAAAGAGCTATTAGCAGTGATATACTGTATCCAGAAAGTAAGACACTATATTCTAAATTCCAAATTAACCATTGTCACAGACCATAAAGCCTTAACGTTCCTAAAGACATGCAAACTACTTAATGCCAGATTAACTCGATGGATTCTTGCCTTACAGGATTACCAATTCGAAATAATACATTGTAAAGGAACCGACAACACATTAGCAGATTTACTTAGCAGAGTAAAAATTGATGAAAACCACCAAAATTCAGTAACCCCCTCCACAGATTTAATTGTAGCTAATTTAGTAAGACAATACAATATGGAACTTATGGAAAACCTTCAAAATTTATCAATGTTACAACGAAATGACCTAACCATAAAGCAAAATTATATTAAAACATTAAATGCAGATCCAAATTCAACCCAACAAACAAGGTTTAAACTAGTCGACGGAATATTGTACCAGAAACACCAGGATACATGGTTAATTATAGTTCCCAGGCGACTAATAGAAACTCTAGTAATTGAATGCCACCAATATTATCTACATTGTGGTGCCAAGAAATGCTTAAACACTTTACAAAGAGATTTCATATTCAAAGACATGGCAAGAAAAATTAGAAAAATTATAGCTACCTGCGACACTTGTCAACGTTGTAAACACAGTAATCACACTTTACATGGCGAATCCAGTGGAATCCGATGCGAAGGTAAAGGAGATCTAATAGCTGTAGACCTTATTGGACCATTACCAAAGAGTAAAGGAGGCGTACAATACATTTTCATCGTATTAGACACTTTCACCAAGTTTGTAAAACTTTATAACCTCAAACGAGCTACAGCTCAAGCTGTCGTCGATAGAATGTTTAATGATTATATCACTTTATATGGTAAACCAAACAGAATCCTCACTGATCACGGTACACAGTTTAAAAGTAAAATTTGGATTACTAAATTAGAACAAAATAATATAAAACACATCTTAAACCCAGTATATCACCCAAAATCTAATATGGCCGAACGTCCAATTAGAGAAGTCAAACGTTGTTTAAGAACGTATTGTGCAAACAACCATAGGAGCTGGTCAACTTATATTCCTACAATAAACCTATTTCTAAATGAGATACAACACGAAACAACAGGTTTTACTGCCAACGAATTACAACTTAATATCGTTGATAAGAGATTCTGGGAAGAAATTATACAAAACCCATTCCATAACCAAATACCACTTCAACAAAAATTGGAATTAACCAAAAATAGAATTAAAGCAACACAAAACAAACGCGCCGAAAAATATAATTTGAGACACAAAATCACTACGTTCCAAGAAAACGACCTCGTTTTAGTAAAATCATTTCCACAATCGAGTCAAGGATATGGCGAAACGGCGAAATTATTCACAATCTATATAGGACCATTACGCATTTTAAAGAAAATTGGTAAAGCAATTTATACACTAATAGACGAAAACGAACGTACTTACGGACCATATCATATCTCTCTCCTACGACCATATAAGCAAACCACACCTGTATAACCACAAGATAACCTAAAAAACACCAATTACGACAATATAACCTAACATAAACCAACTGATATATATATATAACTTTCAATAAATAAGTTACTGTATAGTATATTTAAGTGTATATAATAAAATGTGACTATTTAATCAAAATAGATATAGTAAACAGTGCGACGTAAATATGTAGTAATAAATGCAAACTTTCCCAAGTGTTATGAGGAAATAAACATTATCAAAATGACACAGTGACCTACTTAACATCAATGAAGATATACTGACAGAAACAGCTGTGCAGTGAAAAGAGTGTTCCCCAAAAATCCAGTGTTCCCCATCTAACAAACTATAACCTTACAACAAATAGGAAACTTAAAAAACTATTACCTTGTAAGTACCGAAACCCCTTTTTAATCCATTAAGTATTATGAAACTTATGATCAGACAATTAGATCAAAACCAAGTAGTATGTAAGAATTCTAAACTAAATGTTATAAACCTATGTTCCAATGTCGTTATGAGTTCCATTATTCCAATGATAGTTATGAGTATTAGAAATATATTTTGTTCGAGTTGTTATTGTTAATATGTTAAGTAAAAAATATGATTTGATCCATCTCAAAATGATTTATGCAACAAAAGAATTTTGCCGCAAAAATCAGTTTGTGGAGCATTTGTAATGTCTCAAATCTAAGTAATACAAAAACATCCACTTCTAACA
>JAGFPH010002057.1:175454-185722 GCA_018207615.1 Philaenus spumarius | reverse complement strand
GCAGACCCGAAGACTTCAGCCTAGACCTATGCATATACAATATACAATCCACAATGCCTTACTTTGTAAATCTATTAAAGACCGGACGTTCTCAAATAATGCCAAGCGCGCCGCTCAGTCGCTCAACACTCACCACTCGGGTAACCTATATATTATTAACATATTTTACGGCCCTTTACGATCGTAAAAAAATATAAATAGTCGCCGCCACTTCAAAAGAAAAGCAAATCAAAACCGTTCGACTTGTTTGACGACCAGTTATCGCGTTCAGATTTTAGTTTTATGGCTTTCTTCCTTACGAACTGATTCGACCGATTCACCCTACTCGTAGTACCGTTATGTAGTGCGCCTATACTTCTTCAGCAACATGACATGCGTAGTCTATAACTTATTTAATTGTATTATGATTAAAATGATTAACTTTTTAAAATTAATTAAAATTTTTATAGAAACACGCATTGGATATACATTTTAAATGGCAGGCAATAATATAACTATAGGTTTACAGTGTTTACTGGGTGATTAAAAATTGCGGTAATTCTAGATATAATAAACCTCTCGAGTGAAGTCGTAATACACAAACTAACATACAAACGTATCTTCTATAATGTTATAGCCTAGTGCAGGTATTATTTTGTATAAGGGCTTTTATACGTACGAGATCGAGTGCACGTTCTTTACTACGAACAATAATTTTTAGTTTTTCCAGCACAAAATATGAATTTAAATGTTTTAGGAATGTTACTATTCGACTCAGCGTTCTTGAAAACTATGGGTTTGATTCTGATATCAGCGGTTTCAATTGTTTTTACACATCATCCCCTTCCTACCCCATCCGTAGGGGTGCTATGGGACTATAGCGGGAAAATATTTGTATACAGAAATTGGCCCATGCGTTCCACCTATCCTGTAATGTACCGGTACTCAAAAATACATACATCCGTATATACTTAAAGTGCTCGTACAGCCCCTTACCAGCCTTCGTTATTTTTGTTACTGAAAATAAGTTAACACAACTTTGTATATATCTTGTGTGCATAACAGGACAGATGTTTGGACAAATTTGATCATCTACGATTTTTGAAGATTTTGGGATAGAGGGGCGGGTTAACAATTTCAAATGTAAATGTAGAACATGTAATACACCATTGTAAAGCTTAATAAAAGAGAAACAGAATGGCGGAAACTAGAGCTTAGTATCTTGCTTCAAAGTAATGGATAATCAAAACTCTGGAAATTATTGTTATTATTATATTATCAAAGCGGTTATTAATTTTTTATATTATGATAATATAACGCTGTTGAGAGTACTAATTTAAAAAAAATTACATTTCGTCAATGTTTTTATAACTAGATTTAAAAATTGAAATAGGCTAATTAGGCCTATATGTCTAAAAATCTTATTTATAGACATATTTATCTAAAAAATAAATATATTAACATTACTTTTCCAAAGTATTTGAGTAAACATAGAAACTCAAGATAAATGAGTGGTACCGTACTACATTTATTTAAAGTTAATTTTTGTAAAATCTGTTTCACACATGTCTGACTTATCTGACCATCTATGATTGGGGGGGGGGGGGGGGGGGGGGGGGTGTGGGGAGGGGGCAAACAATTTAAAATGTAAAGGTATGTCATGTAATACATCACTGAAAAGCTTATTAAAAGAGAAACAATGGCGCAAACTAGATCTTAGAATCTTGCTTAGTTTCAAAATAATGGACAATCAAAGTTCTTAAAAATTATATTTTGATATAACATCAAAGCAAGTTATTAATTTGTTAATGTTAGGAATAAGTAGGTTATTGAAAGTACATTTTTTTTAAATAAGGTTATTTCTTCAATGTTTTTGTAGCTAGATTAAAAAAATTCTAATACAATCTAAAAATCTTACCAAAACAGAATAACATTTTAGTTATATTTAAAAGAGATGATGTTAAAATAAAAATATAATTTTCCAGAACTTTGATTGTTTACTACTTTAAAACGAAGCAAGATACTAAACTTTAGTTTGCGCCATTAAGTTTTACTTTTAATTAGCTTTACAATGGTGTATTACTACCTTTACATTTGAAATTGTTGATCCCAATGAGTCACCAAGCCAACCAAAATATTAGAGGGTCAGATATGTCAAAACATTGTTTTGTCCTGTTGGGCAACACAAGATATATACAGAGTTTTGTTAACTTATTTTCAGTACCAAAAATAATGAAGGGGTTAAAAGGGACTTTATGAACAATCTGTATACATCACGTTACCTAACCTAAATAAGCTGTTGTTGTGAAAAATAATTGACCTATCATAAATTTGATATGTTATATATATTATATAAAAGCCAAATCCACTGACTCACTGATCACGATTTCTCAAAAACTACTGAATGGATTGCAACGAAATTTGGTATGTAGCTTCCTCTATGACCACAGGTGCTTTCTAAGAAAGGTTATGAAAAAATTCGAAATTTTAGGGGGGTTTGGGGGTGTCAAAGTTACTAAATCACGATTTCTCTAAAACTACTAAACGGATTGGAATGAAATTTGGTATGTAGCTACCTCTAGGACCGTAGGTGCAAGCCAAGAAAGGTTTTAAAAAAAATCGAAATTTCAGGATGAGGGGGGGGGGGGGGGGGGGTCAAAGTTACTAAAAAAAAACCACTGAACGGATTGGAATGAAATTTGGTATGTACCTTTCTTTAGGGCCCTAGGTGCTCGCTAAGGAAGGTTTACAAAAAATTCGAAATTTTAGGGGGGTTTGGGGGTCAAAGTTGCTAAAAATCCCCATAAGACATACATAGTGTAATATATTTATTGATATATATATTTTTGTTGTTGTTAATATACATTTAACTTTAGTTTGTCTATCCGTGCAAAGCCGGATCGGGCCAGCTAGTGAACGTATAAATACAATCAAGAAACGTTTGTTGGTTCAGTAAGGCCCAACTTAAAATTGTGTTGCGAAACGTTTGATCCAAATCAGCTGTTTTATCTGTCATATGGCTTGAAGTATACCCTCGGATTTTCGCAATTTTTACTCTTTAAAATAAAAGTTAGCAATATCCTTTCGTAGTGAGTGCCTATGTCACCAAGAGAATATGCCTTGAAGTCTTCGTATTGTTATGTTTAGTGGTTTTTGCTCAGTAGTAAGTTGATTTATATTTGTTATATCGATATACTGGAATGCGATAACTGAAAATAACTTTCGGACGTGCAATAACAATAATCGAAATAACTGCAATTAGTGACTCGACAACACAACAAGAACGAATCGCGTAACAATGAACGGTTACTATCGCAAATAGCCGTTTAAAAACATCGATGACAGAACTAGACAAAGCGAATACTCGTAATTAACTGCGTTATTTGATGGAGTTTGCGCTATTGAATAATTAGATTATATCGAGGAATGTACTGGAATAATGCTCTATGAATATTTCAGCAATTATGTTGTCTCGGACCATGGATTTATCGGATGTATCAGGGGGCAAGGGATGTAGGACGGTCGGAATTTCAAATTGAAATATGCGATGTTCAGACGCCATTACAACGCTAGGGATCCAATTTTACCGTTTCTTTCGTTACTATACGCGTTCAATGTTCGGTTCAATATGCATCGCTCGTACACCTCGTAGGCGTACACACCGGAGCCAGATGTGTGCGAGAGAGGGTTAACGGCGATGACTTACTGTTTGATAATGATCGGAATAGCGATCCGAATACAAACCCGAATACAGTAATCGGTTTCAAAAGTCAAATTATACTGTATTCCGTTTTGTATAACGAAAAGAACCGGGATCTTATAAATTTAAATAAAATCGATCGATCGCGCTTGGATGAACTCAAGATCGACCGGTTTTGGAGAGCAAAATGTTGTGTTTGTATTTCAAATTTTCCACAATATTTTTGAGTTTTAGATTGAAAATAAATTGTCTGTGTATTTTCGCCTATCAACCGCAATGGGATAGAGACTAGCTGTACCCTAGTCAAGTTGTTTGAGCGGCCCTCGCAGTCCCAAGTCAAACGCACAAAGAACCGAAACATAATATATATACGGCTGTGGTCAAAAATCCCTTTAACCACACTAATGGTTCGTACTGCTTAAAATAAATTAAGATAACTTTGAATATATTCAGGATGTTTTACGAAGATATTCAGAAACTTCGTTAGTTCATTGTGCATAGGTCCGAAAACGCTTCGTTTCCAAATATCCGCCATTTTGTTTTTGTTACAAAATAATTCGTATCTAGAGAAATGTTTGACTGATTGAGTTCAAACTTAGCATGAAACTAACAATTATCTAGCTCAAGAAAAATAAGCGATTATATCCAATCGTCTGTTTCAAAATGGCGGCTGTTTGAAAATGGCAAACCTAAATTTAGGTACCTACTCAAAAACCGTACTTTTTTGTAGCCTTTTTGATTACCTATCGGATGGTGTAATTTTCAAAACAATCGAATGAAGAATAATAGTCAAGTTACGTGTAATAATGAGTTTGTTCAACTCGGCATCCCATACCAACACAATAAACGCAACAATATTATATGTACATTCGCTGTTATTATCTTTAACTTAGCTATTATCCTTTATCCGATTGTTTTGAATATTACAAAATCCGATAAGGAATCAGAAGGGCTATAAAAACGGTGTCTTGACATTTTTTGTTAAATGTACGGTTTTTGAGTAATTTAGGTTAGAAATATTCAAACAGCCGTCATTTTGAAACGCATGATTGGATATAATCGCTTATTTGACTTGAGATAGATCATTGTTAAATTAAACTTCATGCCAAGTTTGAACTCAATCAGTCAAACTATCTCTAGATATGAATTATTTTGTAAAAGATAACAAAATGGCGGATATTTGGAAAACGAAGCGTTTTCGGACCTATGTTTATGTAACTTTTTTTTACATTTTCTTGTAGAATGAGCTCCCGAAGTTTCTGCATATCTTCGTGAATCACCCTGTATTTTGTCGCATTACATGACATATTTTCTGACATGTCTGATACTGTGATTTCTGTAGGATGGATTGGTCGAATACTGTGGATGTAAAGCCTATTCAAAGATAAACTAATGGCGCAAACCAGAGCTCCGTTTCAAATTGACGGGCAATTCAAATTGTGTAAGTCAGTATTTTTCTTATAAAATAAAAGCCGGTTATTAATTAATTAGTAATAATGTAGTCATGAAGGGAGATGTATTACAAATTTTCTTAGACGTACTTTTTCTGCGTAACATTTATGAAGTAAATGTGCAAAATTTCACCTCTTTGACTTCAAAGGAAGTGAACTAATGTATTTATCGACTTTATCGTTTTAGGCGTTGGTATTCCCTATTCTACAGTTGGTTAGTCAGGTGATGTATAGTATAAAATATGATAGACTGCTAGATTTTAATTTCCTTAAACCTGAAACCGCTACGGAACCCTAATGACTCGACGTATCGGAACACCATTTATACGGAGGTTTAATTAGCTAACGTTATAATTGTGTACAGGAGTCGAACACGTGTAGATGCAAACACATTGTGAACTGGTCTCCGGTCGCTAGTCTCCGGCAAAACATCATGTGCAATTAATATATCATTGTCTAAATAATTGCGTGTACATTTGTTTCTGTGTTTCTTGTTATTTATGCGGACAAACCCGCATATAATATTTCTTGTCTGTCAAAATAAGTCCACTTTCATTTAATTATGCCAGCTCGCACGTGCACGGTGCAGAACCGACTGTGACGCCTGGAATTAGCCTATATCTATACATTCTAATTCTAACCGAAGGATTTTATATCGGCTGACATCTGAAAGCATTTACTTTCTCGTGGTTTGCGATAATATAGAATCGTTACGAGATGTTAAAAATACACCGTGACAAAATATAGAACCAGTATTTTGTTACGGTGGGCGGGCACTTAGTCTCAACGATCGTACCACTATATAATACCCGAACGGTTATTATTTATAATGCACGTTTTTCTTGGTTATTTCGGTAAAAATAGTTCTGTATAAATCGTACGTTCATCAAATTTTGTGTGTATACTCTTTGACAGGTGAGAATAAAGTGCCCTTATCTCTGTCCATCCCTTGTTTGGAGGAAGGTGAAAGGGGGGAGGGTTATACACCTATTTTGTAAACATATACAAATTGGGTTTGTAAAATCTAAAATACATTGCAATATACAGGTGATATTTTTGAAAACTTGCAACCTCCCAACCAATGTTGAAATCAAGAACTTTAGGTATTCTACCATTAAAAATAATAATAAGTTGGGAGAGCTTAAATTTAGCAAAAACTTGTTTTAAACCTTTTTGAACAATGTTAACATATTTTTAAGAATTTTTTTTAAACCTATATAGTCTATTCGTTCCCGCATTGCACCTAAGAAATTAGCAAACCCTCGCTATCGATGCGCACTCAGGAGCGCCCGGTCCACACACCCCTTGACCCGCGCGGCGCAGGTGAACAGATTCATGATACAGTTACAAATTATGAGACATCTACATTGAATGATAATAAAAATAAAAATATGATTTTCGTAATCTTCGTTAAATTTCGAGAAAAACGAGTCCACTCAACAGTATGTTACAGTTAACAGTGTAGCGCTGAGGAATTAATTTGTATTTTAGTAAAACACGTATTGCAGTATTAAAATACTAGTTTTATTTAAATTTGAGAAATAAATATAGATTCGGTCACCAATGATGGAAACTTATTAATAACATTTAAAAAAATCATACTTAATAAATGGTTATTTTAGATAACTTTTTTTAAATTAGCAGTTTCAGATTACATTTTACTTTATACAGGATATATATGAAATAAAAGTAAAAATAAATCAACAATATGTAACACTCTTTGATGTCAAAACATATAAAATTAATTAATAATAGTAACCGATATATTAAATATGTAATACTACTATGCATGTTGCACATCTATGTGCTATCATAATCATACAGTGTTTGGTGTAATTTTTCTTAGAATTGCACGAAGTTTACAAATATACCGATGTCAGTAATTAAATTGTATATTTTAAAGAAGTAGCAATTACACACTGAGAGCCCCGGTGTATGAGGCATGTACTTGGCGGGTGGGACGGACGCAGGCAACTGCATTGGTGTGCTTGTGTGTGTTAGGGTATCATAATGGTGTCCGGACAGTTCCCCACACTGAGACTTCCACACACTGCAAAAAAATACTGACACTTCCCCACAGCCCTTGGACGTGGCTACCTGTTTAATGACTCAGAAATAATCTCGACTGACATTTCCACACACATCTCCCCTCCCTCCCCCGAGGCTACTCTAACGCTATACTTATACTTCAAAGGCTACTACGGGGAGGTTAGGTTAGGTTAGGTGTTAGTAATGAAGTACTGTACATAGACCGAGCGCTTTTCTTCACTCCAAAGGAGTATTATGTTAAGGTGCATTGTCACTGGTGCGGCTGTAACTATGATTCCTGCAGTGTGGAACTGTCAGTCGAGATTATTTCCGAGTCATTAAACAGGTAGCCGCGTCCAAGGACTGTGGGGAAGTGTCAGTATTTTGGGCAGTGTATGGAAGTGTCAATGTGGAGAACTATCATGTAATCATCATAATCCCTTAGGTGCCACGCGGAAATGGACTATAGTAATCGTTCGCGATGGTTAATAAGATTTTGTGTACGTGAGTGATACATGTATAAGTTCGTGGGTTTGTATTTTTATAACGATTAACGTCTTCCAACGGAGTAATCCAACAATGTACAGAATATGGGACTACGGCCCCGAAACGCGTCTTAAGTAGGAGGCAAACGAAATCAAATTACGGACAAAAATATAATATTTGTTATAGGTACTGTAATTATAATATACAATTATACTAAGTAGTTGAAGTGACATAGATACCAACAACATGGAATTTAAATTTAAACAATTGTTGTCCACCGTGGCCGCCTGACAGCATGCGGATATGCGGACTCTTTTTGCGTGAGATTGCAAAAAAATAAAATAAAAATAATAATAATACAAAAAAAATTAATGAGAAAAATGTCTCTAACGGGAGCGAATATATAGGACCTGGAGTAATAAAGATATTTTAATTACTCTACGTACCCAGATAACAACATTTTGTCTGTTTCTTATCTTGTGTCTGTAGTATTAGCAACATTCTGTTGCTATTTACTCACTTGATAGGCAAACATCCACTAACGGAATTAGGACATACGTTAATTCCAATTCACCCAATTGTAAGGCAGTAGTCAAAATCGTTCGCCCCACTTTATTAGCTTTATATTTTGCTCCTGGCGTTTATCATACAAATTACGTTCTTTTCATTGAATGGGCCTAATAAATAATAAGAGGGCACTGACGTCTTAACTAGCTCTTCTTTTAACTCTCGACTTCGACTAGGCAGGTTTCATTATGGCCTTCGTTGTATTGAGAGAAATAGAGAGGGGGGAAACAATCACAGCTACATGTCCATGCATATGCACTCACAAAACACTTATAAATTTAAAAAAATTTAATCCAAATTTTCGAGAGAGAACATATTAGGAATAATACTTATTTATTAAGTAGTACATATAAACAAAGTCAGACCTCTACTTTTTATTTACCGAAAATGTATTTACCGAAAATCACACAAGGAATTTCCAGGACGTATATCCCCAGAAGGGTACAAGCGATAGTTGTGGAGAAAAGAGAGAGAGCTACGAGAATATTAAATGTAGAAATTGAGAGATAGAGATGGACAGACGTGAGAGAGAAAAAGTGAGAGACAGGCAGAAAGAGAGAAAGAAACAGACAAAAGGGGAGAAAGAGGGTTTATGCCAAAAGTGAGAAAAACAGAGAGTTTGAGAGAAATTGAAACAGAGAGCGAAAGAGAGACAGACACAAAGAGACAGATAATTTTTTAAAATTATTTTAAGAATAATAGGTTACCCAAATTAGTATACCAAATACGAACTGAGATATTACATCAGCCATTGTGCCACCATGTATAGCCAACTTTCTATCAAGTTTACTATAAATATTCCAGAAACATAGTGTTTAGTGTACAACCTCCCTACGTAACATTTCGTACATGTCATTAGTATGTAAATGGGATTCATATAGACTATACATTCCACAGCTCAAGAGCCTACTTTGGTTCATAAACCTTCTCCAACATATATCATAGTTAAAGTATAATTTGCAAATCCAATATAAGAGCTAAGGTGTGGATATCGTATGCATGCCTTCCAGCTCCGCCGCGCCATTTCGATTCACGCGTTGATTCGTTACTTCAAACGCGCACTAATTAGGTTTCTGTAAGCGGTTTTAAATTTAACAAAATTAAAATTGTGTCCCTGTATTTCGGCGCTTACTGCATGTGGCATACTTATATATTTGCTATCAATATTTTACAGGAATGTAGGGGGTGGGGGCATTTGAAAGCAAAGTGCGTGGTTTCAAGAAGTGTCCTACATTCTTTGTGGGTCATATTGGATTGTGGGACCTATTTATTTTGAAGTATTGACGAGTAGGCTTTCTTAAGCATTACCTAAAACTCTTGACACCTTAAATTTAATATAATACATACTGAGCTTCACTTGTGAGTAGATATAGCCTACTTGATTGAAATAAACTTGGACACAGAATCTCACAACTAATACATATATATTTACTCAAAAGTGTTTCAACGACAAGTCGCCATCTTCAGTGTTGCTCGACAGCACGAGCTACAATTATCAAACGAACTCAAAGTTAAGCTTATATTCTTAAATTACTAAAAATGTTAACTTCTTTGTAAATATTTACTAAAAAACTGCTCTAACAATTTCATCCAGATTTGGTTACGAGAGTTTCTTTACCAGAGTCTATCGGACTTGGTGAAAATTACGGAAAAAATAATTTTCTGCGAGTTTTTTGCAAACTGTATAGGCTATTTAATTTGTTAATATTTTCTCGTAAACGCCTCTAAGAATTTCCTCTAGATTTGGTATACATGGATTTCTTTACCCAAGGAGTTCATTGGAATTAGTGAAAATTTCAATGAAAATCGTTTTCTGCGAATTTTCCGGAAATTGTACGTTTGTATATTTGTAAATGTTTTATCATAAACGCCTCTAAGAATTTTCTCTAGATTTGGAATACATGAATTTCGCTACCCAAGGAGTCCGTTCGACTTAGTAAAAAGTTTTCTTCTGCGAGTTTCCGGAAACTGTATATTTGTAAATATTTTCTCGTAAACGACTTTAAGAATTTCCTGCATATTTGAAAGGATGTTTGTACCCAAGGAGTCTATTATAC
>JAGFPH010002057.1:151974-162160 GCA_018207615.1 Philaenus spumarius | reverse complement strand
GTAGGCCTATCCACTATTATACAGTTTATTGTACAGGAAAGTACAGATATTATCGTTATGTAAACATTTATAGAATGTATCCCATTTGAGTAAAGTATCCACTATTATAAGATAACTTTTTATAATGTTTTGAAACTTTAGCATTAAATAGTTTAAAAAAATTAATTTTAGGCTGTTGTATTATTGTTTCTTAAGACACGAACGAACATTTAATTTCACTTCATTTTTATTCAGAGAATAGTAACTCTAAATTTTATTATTATCTGTACCATTAATTATTACAATAATTATACAGTTTATTGTACAGGAAAGTACAGAGATTATCGTTCCGCAAAAAAAAAAAAAAAAAAAAAAAAAAAGTAAATACAACTTTCAAAGTTACTTTTTTGGAAAAATACAAAAACAATTTTATTTATAAATCCGAAATACATTCAAGACACCTTTTTTGTAGACCTTTTGAATCTCTATCGGATGGTTTCACAGTAAAAACAATCGGATGAAGAATAATAATTTGTTAAAATGTACGGTTTTTGAGTAATTTAGGTTTGAAATTTTCAAACAGCCGACATTTTGAAACGCATGATTGGATTTAATCGCTTATTTTTTTTTAGATACATCATTGTTAGGTTAAAATTTATGCCAAATTTGATCTCAATCAGTCAAACATTTCTCTAGATATAAATTAATTGGTACAAAAAAACAAAATGGCGGATATATGGAAAACGAAGCGTTTTCGGGGCTATGTTTGTATGAACTTTTTCCTTATTTTCAGCTATAGAATGAGCTTCCGAGAGAGTGCTCTAAACACAAAATAACAATAAAAGTGGTAGGAGTGTGACAGTGAAGGAGTAAAGAATTAATGGAGTCGTGTAAACTGGTTTGTGTTGGGCCGCTGTCAAAAATCCCCATACTGTCAAAGTGACCCAATGTACTATGGAAAAAATCCAGATTTTCAACACCCTGTTTTAGATCTTTCTTGAATATTTTTCTTTGGAAACTGCATTTTTTTTTTAATTTTCATTAGTAATTTCAAGTATAAAGTCGGCTCGTAACAGTATGAAAAATAATAAAGAGAGGAAAAGGGGCGAGACAGGCAATATGGCAGCGTTATTTAAATCGTCCCTCGCTAGTAAGATTCGTACAGATTCAGGTTAGATAAAAACCAAGCAAGCTTGCTATCCGGCAGTAAGGTTTGTATTTAGCTCAAATTTAAATGCTACCGACAGACGACGAGGCGCTTCATAATTACTTCTACCCAGGCACAGAACTGAGATATTTAATAAATCATTGAATCCTGTGACTGCATGTAGGCTCTGGAATTCATTACCGGATAGTTTGAAGTGCATCAATGATCGTGTTCAGTCCAAGAAGGCTTTAGGGTTGTTGGTTCTGCGACAGTTTAGGGTAGTTTCGGGCGCTCGGGCGCTTTTAGGAGTTTTGAAGGGCGATCTTGAATGTTTGTGCGTTTGAGAGTGTAAGTGTGTTTATAAAGAGATTAGCCTAATTTACTTTTAGTTTTATTTTACTAGGAGATAAATGTGTATATTTTTAGTTTTCTCAGTTTTTGTACACTATGTTCTGAAGTAATTATTTTATAGATTTTGTTTGTTTATGAATATTTCTTTGTAGTGTGAATTTTTATGTATTTTGTAATTTCATATTTGTGGTTAGAGGGAAGGAGGGCGAACGGTGGTTGGCTCGCTTCCAAGTTGACGCGTCTCCGGCTTGTTTTTCATTCATCTATTACAATGACTACTTACCAATAAGATGAAAAGTTCCAATGTTAAAAATTCAGACAAGGGAATCAGGTATAAAAGTGTGTTTGCGCCATCGGCCGCTAGGATTCGACGGTCGCGGTCTCATGACTCAGTCCTCTCAGTCTCTCCTCCTCTTTCTATCCTTGTCCCACACTCGACCGGCGAAACGCGCCCTGAGAGCTCCTAGTGGCGCAAATTCACTTGTACACCTACTTTCCTGGTCTATATCCTACCCATTTAAATGGTTCGTCTTATTGATATGTAGTCATTGTCTATTATAGTATAAATATTTTAAACTGTGGGGATACATTGCAATAAAACCAACTTAAAAATTTTTAGTAGTTTACCATACTTTTCTCAAAAATCGTAAAACACGTCCCAACCAAATGTTTACATTAGTTATTAATTGGGCCAAACATTTAGATTCTAACACAAGGATTTGGCTAGTATATTATGCTAAATATTAGGAGTAAACGTTTTTTTGATGTTCAGATTTTTTTTAAATGTGTAATAGGCTACTTTTTTGAAAATTATGATATGTTTATTTATTTTTGTAATGAAATACATTCGTCTAAGATAAAAATAAACAAACAAAAGGTACACTCTTTCAAATAAAAACTATTTAAAAAAATGAAAGCAGTCGTGGGGCTGCCGATGGAAGTGAAAGCTGTCATAAATTTAAATCGTTGGTTATATAAGAAATTGAGTTATTATTTTGTATCTTGCCCCATTTAAAATAAAAATCTAAAAAATAAAAAATAACATAAACATGATTGTCTATTGTCTATAGACAGTTTTCACTTCTGTACTGAACCAACACAGGCTTCTTGAAAATTTTCCAGAAATTCTTACTTTATTATAATTTTAATTAATATCTGTTGGTAAATATTACAGTTAAACAGCTAATTTGTGTTGAAAGTTTAACAACATTTATTTAGGTTAGGCCTATACTGATCCATCACACGTTTCTTTAATGCATTTATATTAATTGCCATAGCAATCGATTTGCAAATTTAGACATTTTAACAAAATGAGAAAGCACTATGTCCAGTTTTAGAGGTATCACCAAGTACATTACTTTAACACAAATTACAAAATTAGAAAGTGCAATGTCCATTTCATCGGTAGTGTGACGTGACTTAATCCATACAACTACATGTATCGAGTTTAAGCCTTTGAATTTAACAGTACCTATTTTATTTCGACGATTTCTTCTTCTTTTACGATCAGCTGTTACTTTAAACTTTTGGTTTATATTAGTACGGTGTAAAACAATGAAGAAGGAAGAATCATCGACGAAATCAAAAGACGCGTATCGCGAGTTCGTATTCTAACCTCATTTAAAAAGTGATCGGTGTTCCTAAAGAAGTTTTCACTTAAAAAAGAGTTTTTGTTTAGCGATTTATGGAATATCTGTAACAATGTTAACATTACAGTTAAATTGCATTCGGACTCCCATTAATCATAAGCTACCTTGTATTCCTGTTTCACAGATCTTTCAAAACATATCGTAATAATTAGAGAGTGTTTACCATACCCGGACTCTTTCCTATATGCTTTAAGAGGACGGAAGTAGAGCAACCTGTAGTCGGCGCGCTTCCAAGCTGGCAGGTTATGATCAGTTACCTGGACTTCAGCTTCGAATGTTTTGATAATTTTTAACTGCAATAACAATATTTGAAAAAAATGGACGAATAAAGTACGTCGTAGAAAAGAAAAGAAGTGTAAGGACGTACAGCACACGTCATATAACGGTGTAGGGTTAAAACTTGGTCCACTCTGTGAATAGTAAACATTGTTAAAAACTGAATAGAGTAAATGTTTTCAGAAAGAACACCCTGTATATCCGTTGGAAGGATTAAGACATTCTCGGTTGTTATTCTATAAAGAATTATTCGTAGTGTTTGCCGAACGGTCGGCTATTTGCTAAGATTGGAGGCGATGTTCGGCATGCTAAGTAGTCGAGTAGAAGGGAACTCGGATCAGACGGTTTATTGAATGGGGGAAGGCCGTTTATACACGCACGGATGCCTCCGCAAAGGGTTCGATCTTTAAAAATTACAGCAAAAAGTCTTATTTTGTTGCCACCTCCTACACCGCGCGCCGCGCCGCTTCAACCACTTCTGCGGATAAAGTGAATAGTTACGCCTGGTTAGCCTAGCGGTATTCAACATTTTATCGCCTGTGTTTGTCTTTCCTTTCTCCCCGAATCCTTACTCGTTAAAGGAAATTAATACACGAAATAAAACGTTATTAGAGAAACAAAATATGTTATTACATTCATATACGTTGTGCTTGAAGAGTGTACGCGTTTGTTAATTTGTACATTTGATTCTTTCTTTTTTGGTCTTAACTGATGGTTCAGTGGGAAACTTTAATTTATTAAATGGCAACCTCTATCTTGTGACACATCAACGGAAATCCCTTTAAAACCATTCGTTTCTGCGGTAAGAAAATAAAAATCAGCTGACGCACTCGCTCGCTTCGCTCATATTATTTAAAAGAAGGAAAGAGATATGAAAAATCTCGTCCAGAGACAATTATTCTCCGTAAGGGGAATTTTAGAAAACCTTTTTAAAAAATCCCAAAACCCCCTCTATCACCCCCAACTCAAAAATTTGTTATGGACGCATATGACTTGTGATACATCAAATTGATGCCCTTTAAAAAAACATTAACTTCTGTGATAAGAAATTAAAAATCGGATAAATCCAATTCGTTTGCTACGCCCATAAATGTTATTTTGTACGTTATTATGAAAATTTTATAAAGATAGGTCAACGAATTATGGAAATAATAATTTATTACAACGTTCAATATTTAAAATTGGACAAAGTTAACAACATGCAATAAATAAGAGACAAATTATTCTGATCACAGAATGATAACAATTAACCCCATATCTTATACCGTGATAAGAAAAGATACTAATTTACGCATTTGATTGCTTACTGCACTTTCACTTTAATTTCTTCACTTGTGGCCTGAAAAAAGTGGTTGATATTTTTGTCGGTTTAACGTAAAAATACGTCGATAAATTTTAGGTTTATTATCATAGATTGATTTTTATTTTCTTACCATAGAAATTCACGGTGTTTAAATGGTTTTAATTTGACGGTACACAAGTCATTTTGTTCATTGCGAATTGTTGACGTGAGGTGATTTGAGTAGGGTTGGAGGTGATTTGAGTAGGGTTGGAGGCGATTTGAGTAGGGTTGGATGGATTTTAAAAATAGGTTTCCTAAGGTTTTCATAAAAGGCGAAAACTGTCCCGAGAACATATTTTGGATATCTCTTTCCGTATTTTAAATAATGCAAAATTATAATAGTAAATTATACTTTGTCCGAACAGACGTGCGCTCTAAGTCATCAAATCGACCCTCGCTCCCACACGCGCAGACACACTCACACGGCCTACCTGCTTTTAATGGTTATCCTATTAATCACCAACTAGCCCTTGTGCTACAAAATCACATTTTTCTAACCGTTAACTTTACTTCATTTTTACTTTAATTACTGAACTCTAAATATTATTCCTCACAAAATGAGTCCAAACACGGTACAATTGTGACAACTCTAAGCGGACTAAGTTTCTTTGTGTTTTGCAAACGTTTGAAATCACAACTAGAATTACTGTAATTATATATGTTATTGTGATCGTGTTAATTAAAATAAAATGTCAATAACAATTTTTAAGTAGTCAAATTTATGATTTTGTAACCTAATGACCGTAAAACCGCTTAGGTTGTCACAATTGTACCGTGTTTGGACTCAATTTGCAAGGAATAATATTTAGAGTTCAGTAATTAGAGTAAAAATTAAGTAAAGTTAACGGTTAGAAAATGTGATTTTGTAGCACAAGGGCTTAAGGAGAAAACCATTAATCAGTTGTGCTGTGTGAGTGTGTCTGTGCGTGTGGGAGCGAGGGTCGATTTTATGACTTAGAGCGCACGTGTGTTCGGACAAAGTATAATAACATTTTTAACGAATGCGTTAGCAGATTTTTATTTTGTTATCACATAAATTCTTGGTGTTTAAAGTGCATCAATTTGATGTATCACAAGCATTAAGTGTCCATTACAAATTTTTGAGTTGGGGTGGTATTAGGGCAACGGACGGGGATTTTGTAATAGGGTTTTAGGTTCCCCCCCTATTTTTAGGTAAATAGGTTAGGTTTAGGGTTATGCGGTGAATAATTAGATCAGATTTTGCATATCTCTTTCCTTTTGATAATAACATAATATTAATATAATATAATATATTATAAAAATAATATAAAGTTGATATAGCAATCCATTTAAATTATATCGAAGTGTATCACGACTTATTTAACACTCTGTATATACACACTTTAAATACATCAATTTATTTCTTACGATTTGACTTGTGCAATACTAATTAGCAAATTTATACTAATACAAGCTGACTCTTACGGCGTTGCCCGTGGTGGTTGGTATTTTCAGTATTTTTAACGTAATTGTATTATTTTTAAGTGTTCAGTCAGTGAGTGGTATTTGGCTATTATATATATAGATCTTAAATAATAAAAGCACTATTGTCATAATAATAAAAGATCTGAAATTATGAGTTTAGTAACTTTGATCCCCCCAAACCCCTCCTAAATTTTCGAAATTTTTTTAAACCCTTTCTTAGCGAACGCCTATGGCCCTAGAGGAAGCTACATACCAAATTTTATTCCAATCTGTTCGGTAATTCTGGAGAAATAGTGATTTAGTAATTTTTACAACCCAAACCCCTCTAAAATTTCCAATTTTTAAAAACCCTTTTTTAGTGAACACTTATGGCCCTAGAGGAAGCTACATACCAAATTTCATTCCAATCCGTTCGGTAGTTTTGAAGAAATCGTGATTTAATAACTTTGATCCCCCCAACCCCCCATAAAATTTAGAATTTTTTCAAACCTTTTCTTAGTAAGCACCTATGGCCCTAGAGGAAGCTACATACCAAATTTCATTTCAATCCGTTCGGTAGTTTTGAAGAAATCGTTTTTTAATAACTTTGATCCCCCCAAACCCCCCCTAAAATTTCGAATTTTTTCAAACCCTTTCTTAGTGAGCACCAATGGCCCTAGAGGAAGCTACATACCAAATTTCATTTCACTCCGTTCAGTAGTTTTTGAGAAATCGTGATGAGTGGGTGAGTGGTATTTCGCTTTTATAAATACTGTATATAGATTATAAAGAGGTAAAATTTGTTTGTAGTAGGGGGTAATCTCTGGAACTAATGAACCGATTGAAAAAGTAGTTATACTAATAAAAAACTACACTATTCCTGAGTAATATAGGCTATAATTAATTTTGATAAAAACATTTTTTATTTCAATATTTGTAAATTTAGTCGGAAAAAATTCTTAGGTTAGGCCTAGACTGATGAATTATTATAGCAACCAATTAAATAAAATAACAAATTTAACAACTGTTTGCTTTAATATTTCCATTAACACCTGATTTCACACTTTGAAGAAACTATTTGTATTTCTCCCTTTTAGGTTGATTTTAATTAAAGTGTAGGCCTGAACCTTGCTGGTTCTTTTAACCTTTATTATAACTGCTGATATAAAATATACGAAATAATTTGGTTTGAACATTTAACATTGTTTACCATCTTACCTTTGGGGTTATTATTAATTCCACACCTTTATTGTAAGGAAAACATAACATGATTATGTGTATAGAAGGTTCCAACGGGGTTGGCGTGCGGAGCTGGCAGGAGTTTTCTCTAGTAATAATCAATTTTAATGAGAAGTTATACAGGTATTTACTTATAAAAATATATCAGTCAGTTGGTACTGGTAGTGGGTACAATATACTTTAATATTATGTATTAGGAACTAAGTACCTCATGTTGTATGACTACTCTAAAATAATAAAGGCTTCTAGATAATCTGCTACTTTGTACCTGGTATTTGTACCTGGATACTAGAAAGTACCTGTACCTGTTGTATCTAGTACTGGAATATACCCGTTTAGCACATCTCTATAATATAGGCTAACTTGTATATATATATATATATAGACAGCATCAGTGAGATCTTTACACTCACCTTTGTGGGATTCCGTTTCTGGAGTAATATTTACCGATTCATGAAATTAAGTTTTTTGTTTTATCTAAAATATAAATAATACAATTATTCCTTTAATTAAGCAAAACCCATCATGTTGGAAAAAAATAATAACAATAAACATAATGTTAATACGTCCCTCAGCTCTATCTTAACTAAATAGCCTATTGCGTTGAAATTCGTTTACAAAAATAATATTCCATCCGATATTCCTACAGAATTTATTGAACTCTCTTCTACTTAAATTATTTATGTTTTTATTTTTTGCCCAACAAAGTTGAGCTTTCAAAAATTACTTTATAGTTTTTGTTTGTTTAAAACGATAATTTCTGTAGAGTACTTATATTATACATTGAATTTTGTATATAGAGCATCTGTGAGAGGTTTTATTTTAATATGAAAAATATTGCTTGTACAAGCAGATATGTGTGATTCCTTTAAATTCGTTTGATCTGAAATATAAATAATAAAATAAGGAAAATTAGTAAAATTAAAATTTGAAAAAATAATAACAGTAAACATAATGTTAATACTTAATACGTCCCTCCCCTCTATCTGAACTAACTAGCCTATTGTATTGAAATTCATTTAAGAATAATATTCAGTCCAAAATTCTTTTAAATTAAAAAAAATATACCTTAGCCGCAACTTTTTTTTCAATTTGTAACCCCATTTATTATTTAACTATTAATCTCCTTTAAAAAATAAAAGGCAGTTTAATTAGATACACAGACTGAGGAACCAACACATTTATTACCATAGCAACCAATAAAATAAAATAACCGATAAAACAGCTGTTCGCTCTAAAATTTCCATTGACAGCTGATTTCAAACTTTGAAGCAGTTATTTGTATTTCTAACTGTTAGGTTAGGTTTTTATTAAAGTGTAGAGCTGAGCCTTGCTGGTTCTTTTAACCTTATTATAACTGCTGTTATAAAATATACGAAATAATTTCATTAGAACATTTAACATTATTTTCCATCTTAGCTTTGGGGTTATTATTAATCCTACACCTTTATTATTAAGAAAACATGTATAGAAGGTCCCAAAGGGGTTGGCGTGCGAAGCACGCACGTTTTTCCCCTAGTATATTATATGATACTTGTATTGCTATGTTTTTTAGTTGTTTTGTTAGTTTATGTTGTTTATATTTTTCATTTTGTTAACTAATTTTAAGAATTTAAAGTTACATTTCTATCGTTAATTATTTTCGGTCGACGCTCAGGCCTAACTAAAACACTGGATATACAATGTTATAGAACAACATCGATGGCAAGCCTGCGTGTAAAGCCCTAAACAGACTGTCACGTTATATTAGATATTTTACAACACTATAAACTGTATTTTGTCACCATAATAAGACGATTTTATTTATTATGTAGCAAAGATAAGCATTCAAGTTGTGCGTCATAAAATTGAGAGGGACTAGGAAAGGAAAGGAAGACACTATTCAAATCAAACGTTGACTTCGCATAGCTATATAGCAGTTTAATAGCACTGTTATGTGTTATGACCTATCTGTCGCTCCGGCTGATTAACTCACACTTCGGCTTACGCCTAACTTTACGTTCCCTCCAACTCTTACAAAGTTATGCACAATACTGTACTACAATAAAGAGATGGTTCATCCAACAATCCCATTAAACCACACGAAAATCGATAGTATAGGTGATTGTTTGTTTTTCGGTCTCTTGTATTTTATCATTGTAATAAAACCTGCAACCAAAATATTCAACCTCAGTTGAATGTGTTTGTTATTTCCTTAACGGCTTTATTTAATATCATTACTCGAAGCAAAAAAGTCAAGACATAGCATCCCTGTAAAAATACCTTTATTTTTATGTATGAATTGTTACACTGTTTGAAGAACGAAGATAAAGTTCGGGACTGCTCTCATGAGACTCGAGACGAGATGAGACTATTCTTACGAGACTCTCTAGACCAAGATTGAGACAGCTCTCCGGAGACTCAAGACGAGACTATTGTTACAAGACTCTCTAGACCAAGATCGATACTGCTCTCCGGCGACTCAAGACGAGACTATTATTACGAGACTATCTAGACTAAGACCGAGACTGCTCTGCGGAGACGCGAGGCGGGACTATTGTTACGAGACTCTCTAGACCAAGATCGAGACTGCTCTCACGAGACGAAACTATTGCTACGAGACTCTCTAGACCAAGACTCGAGACGAGATTGTTGTTACGAGACTATCTAGACCAAGATTGAGACTGCCCTCATGAGACTCGAGACGAGATTATTGTTATGTGACTTTCTAAACCAAGATTGAGACTGCCCTCATGAGACTCGAGATGAGACTATTGTTACGAGGCTCTCTAACCCAAA
>JAGFPH010002057.1:124566-137556 GCA_018207615.1 Philaenus spumarius | reverse complement strand
TTTACTATAAGTTTTGAGAAATATAAGGCACTAGCTGACCCGGCAATGCTTCGCTATTGCATAACTATTTTGGTTAAATAAATGCGACAAATGATCGTGATTTAGTAACTTTGACCCCCCCCCCATAAGATTTCGAATTTTTTCAAATCCTTTCGTAGTAAGCACCTATGGTCCTAGAGGTAGCTACATACCAAATTTCATTCCAATCCGTTCGGTAGTTTTGAAGAAATCGTTTTTTAATAATTTTGATCCCCCCAAACCCCCCTAAAATTTTGAATTTTTTCAAACCCTTTCTTAGTAAGCACATATGGCCCTAGAGGAAGCTACATTCCAAATTTCATTTCAATCCGTTCAGTAGTTTTTGAGAAATCGTGATGAGTGAGTCAGTGAGTGAGTCAGTGGTATTTCGCTTTTATATATATAGATTATTTAAGGGTATAAAAACTATTTTAATATGAGTTTTGAGAAATATAAGGCATTATTTAAGAATATAAAAACTACTTTGCTATGAGTTTTGAGAAATATAAGGCATTATTTAACGGATATAAAAACTATTTTAATATGAGTTTTGGGAAATATAAGGCATTATTTAGGAATATAAAAACTACTTTACTATGAGTTTTGAGAAATATAAGGCATTATTTAGAGATATAAAAACTATTTGTTTCAAATGTATAGTATTCAAGACATTAGAATAGAAAATAATACACATAAAATAATATGTTCCCATATCCATATGTGCTTAACAAAATAATACATCACTATTATTTCAAAATTATAATAGCAAAGAAATATACTTATAAAAACACAATGTTTACATAAAACAGAAATAAGACAAACTTAGTTCTGCAGTAAATACAAACTTAATTAAATGTATTTTCTTATAAAAACATAGTTACGTTAAATAGTAACACAGAAGACCTTCTAAAGTGTTTACAAGATATGACAACAACAATTCTTTTCACAGAGAATAATAAAACAACTAAACTCTGCACAGTAAACGTGATTTAAATATACTGCCTATTTATTTACAAACTCAAAAATTCAGAGCAGAATATGTGTTCGAAACATGAAAAAACGAAAAGTATAATTAGGTACCCACAAGCAAGCCTGTATCGAGGTCACCATCATGTTTTAGTAGAAGACAAGTAGGTGCAAGTTAATACAAAATTTCGAAACTTTTGCACGGCATGGAGAGAAAAAAATTTAAAAGTGTTCAATATTTCTAGAAAATAGAGATGGAAAAGCAAAACTGAAATAAACACTTTATTTTTTGTAAAAGCATGATCATACTAAATAGTAACACGAAATACCTTCTAAAATTCTTGCAAGATTAAAAAATACTATCAATAACAATAACAATACTACTCACTGATAACAAAACATATAAACTCTGAAGAGCGGAAAATTAATTTAAATTTACATTTGTCTACACCTTCAAAAGTTCAGAAACACGAAAAGGAAGTAAAATTAAGCACCCTAAAGGCAAACCTGAATCCTGTTACCATGATGTTCTTAGTAGAAGAAAAGTAGGTCGCAAGTTAAAAATACAAAATTTCAAAACTTTTGCATGGCGTACTGAGAGAAAATTGAATCAAACTGTAAAAATACCAACTACAATATTATTCGAAAAGAGAGTTAAGAAAACTGAAACTGAAATAAATACAATATCAAACAAAAAGAGATTTGGGGGGAAATAAACACAATTTTTACCAAAAAGAAAGCTGGGAACAAATAGTATTTTTTTTTCGAAAAAGAGCGTTGGCATCAGTAATACTTACACATGTACTGATTTTATCACAAAAAAAAAGATTTAAACGATGATCACTGCCTTGTGTTTTTAGAACTTGTATTACTTGGGAGCTATGTATCTTAAGTTAAACTCAGATTCTAAACTCTGCCTAAATGCCTCAACACGTCAGGGAGGGTCAAAACCTTCCTCCTCCATAAGTAGGCCTATTAAACATACTCTACAAGTGATTTATCAAATAAAAACCTTTTTTGAAAAAGAAATATATTTTTTAAATCTATGCTGTATATAGTAATCAGTGTTTGGGAGCCTTCTCTTCCTTTCACTGGTCCCCACTTTTCAATGTGCCATCTATTCTGGACGTGGTTATCGTTTGATAGATTGAAACTTTAACACAGAATCTCACAACTAATATGTTTATTTACTGAAACGCGTTTCAACGATAATGTCGCCATTTTCAGTGATGCACGAGCTACAACAATACATCTGTAACTAACGTAACAGTATCTGAGTCACGCTCCGTATTACAAAACTAAAAGGAACTTATTTATACAAAAAGCGGTTTAAATACAGTTTAAAACAGTTGATTATTTTATCTCGTGCTTCACTGAAGATCGCGACGTAGTCGTTGAAACGCGTAATTGTGAGATTCTCTGTTTAAGTTTATCTTCTTACAAGTCAAGTTCAGTATTATTTCATGCGGTCATTGTCGTTGGTTAGTTAAGTATATGGAGTAAAAGCCGTGTCGTTTTGATAAAACTTTAAGAACGGCTGTCGTTACGGAACTCTTGGCGCAACTCGAGCTCTGGTTTATTTATGTCAGTTGCACCACGATAAACAATTAATTTTCTATCTGTATATAACTCCGATAACGTGCTGGCTACTAAAATGACTTGCCTAAGATAATTTATTATCGGATAAAATGGGAACGCAAAAAGTGAGACTGTCAAATCCAATGTAACTTCAGAACTCTTTTCTCTAACCTACGGTGGCATTTCTCATGCAAAACACGCTATCCGCTTCCATCCCATCCATCCCGTCTCTCTATTCAATCCTGCTGAGAGCGGATCACTCCCGTACCCCTTACCCGGTTACTTTCCTTTACATTTTTTTAGAATTTATAAACTAGGCCTCGGATTGTTATTCCTTGTGGCACCCTCCTCCCTCTTCCCTACGCCCTTCACTCCCTCGACATTCAATAGGGAGGCTGTTTATCAGTGGGACTTGTGAAGCATTCATTTTAATGATTTATAACTGTAATATTCAGTTACTTATTGATCCCATCGCGTTCCTCCACTGCTCTGTTTCTGTATATTTACTGACAACGATATGTTCACACTGCGCTGTTAGCCTATATTGTTTATTATATTCTATTACATAGGGTGACTTTTTTACTATACTTTGTATGGTGTGACTTAATGAAATTTGTCATTTCAAACATCTTTTAAGAATGAGTTATTGTTTCGTCTCCTACCACCAGGAAACTAGAACTTAAAAAATATCAAAATCAAAATTTCAAGTCCAATTTGCAAGAAAATAGGTTCTAGTGAATGACGTGGTGACCACAGGTTTTAATATAAATTACACTTTTTCCTTTATATATAGTGAAATTAGACACTTCACTGATCGCGTAAAATCAATTATAAACAATCTAAAACAAATAAACATAACAAATTACCAAACCAAAAGTCGCTTATGGGATTTAACATGGAGAATCTTTAGTCATTGTTATACGCGATAGCGATATACGCCAACACACGTATCACAAAACTAACAGGGTTGCCAGATTTGTTGGAACTAGAATGTAAGGAAAAAGTGCTACCTATATAATATAATTATATGTTTAGAAATTTAAAACATTTTTTAGCAAACTAAGAAGTCTTATACCTATATATGTTTACAAACCAGAAACATACTAAGACTAGAGACTGTAACTTAGAACTTTAGAATATATATTTTTTTAATACATACACATGAAGGGCTAACGGAAAGAACAGGCTCAGTCACAAATTATAAACTTTACAGGAGACCGTTTTTTGTTAGCTGTTCTTAGCCTGTTCTTTCCCTTTTGAAAAATATTTTAACCTGTTTTTAACATGGACAGAGCCTGTTTTTTATATTTCGTCAAATATACATTATAATAAACTCAAAAAAACAATTTCAAATTAAAAAAAAAAATTAAATGGACTGACCCTGTTCTTTTCGTTGGCCCTTCATATAAGTAATGTTTAGAAATTAAAACACATTTTTAGTAAAATAAGAAATGTTACAAACTTATGTATGTTTACATACTTAGAAACATACGGAGACTAGAGATTGTAAGTTAGATATATTGTTTTTTTTTTAAATATAAATTATGTTTAGAAATTAAACCCCTTTTTTAGTAAACTAAGAAATGTTACAAACTTTTATATGTTTACATACTAGAAACATACTGAGTGAGACTAGAGACTGTAAGTTAGAATTTCAGGTTATATTTTGTTTATAAACATATAAGTTATAAGTTCAATGTGGCAACGTTGTGTCAAATCAACTCTATTCTATCCCATTATTTCAGCATTCTGTTATTTCATACGGTAAATTGTAATTGTTTTCGAACTAAACGCCTTGGAAAATTATTTAGCAAATTCACGTACATTTTCGTGATTTATTTCATTAATTTTGTTTAGTCAAGTTATTGGTTTTATTTTTTGGTGTATTAAGTTATTTGTTTCTTTTATTTAGTGATCAAGTATCAAAATTGACTAAACCTCTATATTTTCGACTTTTGTTTCTCTCGTATTTTATAATATTTCTTTCCCGCGGATATTTTTGGTGTTTTTACAGTCGGTTTAACGTGTTCTTTCATAATATGAAAACATTTCACAAAAACCTCTGGTCACCATGTCCTCCGTTTTTACCCGAAAATGGTTGGGTTTATATAAATACCCAAAGACCGCGGAAAAACACTTACAATTTTATACACAATCTTATAACGTAATAAAAAATATTAGTTTCCATTAGAAATGGTGGGAGGTTGGCCGCCAAATTGGAAAATGGGTAATGTTATCACAGTTTTGAAACCTCCAAGTTATACAAAATGGACAATCCTATAAAATTAGAGATCAAGGAAGTTTTATCTTCATTAAAAGCCGAGAAATCAAGCCTTGTCCAAACTTTTTGTCCACCTTGTGTCTATACTAATATTATAAAGAGGTAAATCTTGTTTGTTTGTATGTAGGTGGGTGGGGGTAATCTCTGGAACAACTGAACCAATTGAAAAATTAGTTTTACTAATAAAACACTATTTCTTAGTAACATAGGCTAGAATTAATTTTGATATAAGGGTTGAAATAACCCCCCAAAACAATAAATATTAATTGTTATACTTTCCTTAAAGCTAGAGAGCTGAAATTTTGTACATTTATTTCTTACAAGATACATAGAAAAAATAAACAGGGGTGAAAAAATGTGATTACAAACCCTAAAGCAATACAAATTAATTGTTATAATTTTCTTAAAGTTAGTGCGCTAAAAATTAGTAAATTTATTTATTACAAAATTCATAAAAAAGTATCATAGATCTACATTTTGTCGCGTGCTGCTAAGGGGTAAAAATGTAGTAACAAGCAGTATAAAAAATGTTGATTGTTATACTTTCCTTAAAGTTAGTGCGCTAAAAATTTTAAAATTTATTTATTGCAACATACATAAAAAAAGTATCATAGATCGACATTTTGTCGCGTTCTGTTGGGGTGAAAATGTAAAAAACCATTATAAAAATGTTGATGGTTATACTTTCCTTAAAGTTAGAGATTAAACCATTAATAAATTAACGAATTTAAAAATAAGAAACCACTATGTTACATCCTAATTAAAAATAAATAAGACATATTAGAATTTAATAGTAGGGCCTATTTATATCAAATAACCTGTTAGCATTTGCTTCGACTCGAGTCACCGCGGAGGTTGTGAGAAATAACTGAATAAATAGGAATAATTAAAAGTGTAAAGTAAGTATATTTTTTGTTATTGTCTACTATTTATTTTTCTGGGCTAGTAATGCTTAGGCCTGTGTGTTTTTTCGTTTTATTTTTAGAAAGCGTAGTTTCTTTTAGTAATATATATTCTAAACCAGCCATCGCTTACTTCATAAAGGCGGCAAGTATTCCAAATCAATTAATGATCCAAATTTATACACTTTTAGTTGGATTAAATTTATGTTGGTAGAATCGAATAGTCGATGAGATGTTATTTTCTGCAACATTAAAAAATTACATATAAATTTCTTTAAAAATATGTTGATATCCCTAAAAATAATCAATGGTGTTTAAATGATACACCAACTGACAGTATTGTAATTTGGTTTATGTTTTTTTTTTTTTTTAGTTCTGGTTACTGGGTTATATTTGAATTAGCATGCTTTATTACAGAGTCAGATTGTGTCGTAATGCCGTTTCTGGTAAAACAAACTGTGGCACACAGACAGACAGACAGACAATGATTGAATATGTAAGGGCTTCCTTTTCTTTTCAAGTTAACCCTAAACAAATATGCCAAACACTATAACTTTACACTTTAAAATCACCCTACACTTACATTGCAGAACAAGTAGTAGTAAATTATAGCGGCTGCGTCCTGTCTGACATAAAAATACAGATTTCACTCCTAGCCCTATAACAGATAAACAGCTGATTAGAATAAATTTTATGTTAGGCCTATACTGAACCAACACACTTTTGTTGAATGCATTTATATTAGTTAGCATAGCAAGCAACTTAGCAAATTTAGAATCAGTTAATTATTCTTCAAAACCAACAGCTTTTTTAGGTTAGGCTAACAAAATAAAAGCAAACAAACAACAAAACTAACGGAAATGGCTTACGGTATTATATAATTCATGCGTCTGTTGTTACATATTTTGGATCAAAAGTTTGGCATAATTTTAGGTTAGGCCTACATTGAACCTACACACGTTTCATGAAAGTATTTACATTATTTTGCAACCAATACGGTTGATCTAGAATCGGTTAATTTTGTTTAACAACAGACAGCTTTTTGAACTGATAACTTCTATTGGCCCGTTGGGCACTTTCGCTTGACTGTTTCTGAAATCTCGCGTCACGCAAACTTTTTGCGTAGACACAAGTCAGAGCGTGCAGAGGGAATAGGCGATACATAGTAGGCTATTTATAGACAAGTAAGCGCTTGGAGTTCGAATAGATGATACATAGTATATAATAATACGTTATTATAATTATTATATTATTAATATATTATAATAATATTATATTATAGTAAATAAGCAAAAATAGTGACCATTATAATGTAAGCATTATATATTTAGTGACTAATGATTTTGAGTGAGATATTAGTGTTTGCACTCTACATAGAATTCTAAAAATAATTCAATATGTAAGGGATAATTAAAATGTGCATGATAATAATTATTATATTTGTGCGTTTTAAGTTTTGTAAAGAAGATTGATTTTTGTCTAACTGAAGTAAGTTTAGACAAAATTTTACATTTTGTACATTTTTATAAAGTAATATTTACATCGTTTTATTTTACTGTAACTTATTATTACTCACTTAAATATAAAATTTAGCTTCATATTACAACAATGGAGGTCATACACGTTAATGGAGTATCCCTTACAGAGTAGTTTCTTCTAGGCCAGATGGCCAATGCTTATTTTACATGAAACAATTCACTGAGGTTTGAGGTGAGGACCAGAGTTTTTAGTCATGTTTTAAACAATTGGCGCAGGTTCAAACCATATACATGTACTTTAAAAGTAACAGGAGATATTTATTCAACAAAAAAAAGAATATATCGCGGATATGAGCAAACCGGTAACTTTTGGAACCTCCTGTGAAATTCAACCAGCATCCGAAATATTTTTTATGAATTTCAGGTGTACAGAGATGGTTATTTGTAGTGAGAGATTTTTGGCGAACCGATTGAGGGAGTAGGGAGGCTAAGGTTTACTGGGGAACTGACGAGAGGCCACTTTGATGTTCTCATTCCTCTCACACCTTCTTTACCTAACAACTCGATGGATATTAGTATGGAGGAAATACAGTCAGCTTCCCAATCCCAGGTTTCAGACTATGGTCTCCAAATTTCTCAACTTCCAACCCTATCAGAGCAGTGTAAATCATCATTCTATGCAGTTCGGTCGCATCCAGAACAAATACCAAAAAACGAGGAAAAAAGACGAAAGTATTTTTCTAATACAAATCGCGTAAAAGCACATAGACAAGCGGTAAAAAAACCACTGTCTCAAAATACGCACAGAATCAGCTAAAATACTTTAAGATGTAACATTTGCTGTAGGTAACCATATTATTGCAATAGTGAACGTTGTCCTGTCATCTAATAGTATATATAGACAAGTAAGCGCGTGGAGACGGAATAGACGATACATAATATATTATAATACGTTATTATAATATTATAATTATTATTGTAATAATTATCCCTTACATATTTAATTATTCTTAGAATTCTCTGTAGAGTGCATACACTAATACCTCACTCAAAATCATTAGTCACTAAATAAATACTGCTTACATTATAATGATCACTATTTTTCGCATACTTATTATAATTATAATATTATTACATAATAATATTATAATTAGAATAATATTACTATATTTTAATATTATAATTATTATATTATAATATTATAACTATGCAAAATATGATATAATATTTTTTGACAATATATTGACTTGTGTTATTTGTTGACCTTTATTCTCCTCTAATATTAATACTGATACAAATATAAATCGGTCATAGAAGTTGTCACTTCCAACGTGTGGTCTTAAGCACACCCATTGTTTTTTTTTTTTTTTAGGTTAGCTTATTAATCACTCTTATATACAAAAATCCTGTCATTCGAGCACAAACTCTGGCCGTACTGCGCATGCTTGTGGGTTAAAGCTACTGCGATTCAAGTGTCTCTGTCCTAACCAATCGTAATTTCCGTGAAAATATCAGAAATCTACATTTGCTTCTCCGTGAGTCTCCGCGGGATTGGTGAGCGAAGCGTACTAGCTCACTAGTAATGAATAAAATATTAAACTGCCACACGTAGAGATAGTTTGTGAAATGCAGAGTATAGTTTGTGAAATAAATGAATTATATGTTTTTATATTTTAATTACGATCTGTAGACTTCTTTAATTACATGTTTAGGGTTTTTAAAATGCAACAAATTTAACCAATATATTGTCACTAAGTGCTGGAGAAAATCTGCTGTTACAGACGCATGGATTGACAGACAAACGAATGGATGTTTCCTTTTCAGAACCCTGGAAAAGTAACATGCCGAATCCAATGAAGTACCTAACCTTACAAAGGGACAGGTCTATAATTAAAATTCCGATAGTCAACTAGCGATATGTTTGTTTACATAAAATAGCTAAGAGGAATATTTCAGTTGCCGTTGACAAAATTCTTTTCATAATATGATTCCTACTTTTAGTAATAACCCCCCCCCCCAACGCCCTTCTAAAAAGGAACTGTTCAATACTATAAAATTGTGCCTACAAATCATCGGATGATAACCTTTCAACATAAATCTACCGAGTTCCTAGGCTGGCCATTAATCTTCCTAAACCATCACCTCTATACAAATAAATATACTAACTCAAATAAAAATCGGATCAAAAAAGTAGAAAAGAGAGAGAGAGGGCAAAAGAGAAAAGTAGCGATGACAATAGTAATTTATCTGGATTTCATGTTGCGGTACCATTGAGTTCGTACAATGACAAATAGACATCTCGTCTCGCTCGAAAATCTTGGAATTTATGTGTGAACCTGACTAGGGTGTAGATGTGGTTCTCCTCAATCCTACCTTGGAATGTTGTATTGAACAAACTATATATATGTATATACTAGGGGAGACCCCTGCGTGCTCCGCACGTCAACCCCGTTGGAACCTTCTATACACATAAATGTGTTATGTTTTTTTTTATAATAAAGGTGTAGGATTAATAATAACCTCAAAGCTAAAATGGTAAATAATGTTAAATGTCCAAATCAAATTGTTTCAGATATTTTATAACAGCAGTTATAATAAAGGTTAATAGAACCAGCAAGGCTCAGATCTACACCTAACATAAAAGTTAGAAATACAAATAATTGCTTCAACGTTTGAAATCAGCTGTTAATGGAAATATTAAAGCAAACAGCTGATTACTGTATCAACAATAAACATATTTATTTATTATTTAGTATGGCACTCCAATTGCCGTAATGTTTTTAGTATATTTTTTGTTGTTTTTATTTTCAATAGATGCTGCGGCTTTTCAAAAATTATATAATAAACATGCTTGTATTTGAATGTAATGTTGTGTTGACATTTGAAAGTAATCGGTGAAGAACTATCGGAGTTAGAGATTTTAAACAAACGAACATTTACATTTTATTTATATAGATTATGACTTTTAAGTGTTTGCCTCTAACTTCCATTGCCGACACGAATTATTGAATAAATAGGAATAAACCTTATTTTGTTTCTATATAACAGCAATTTCGATAGTTTGACAGGCTTAACAGTTTTGCTTAGTTTGACGGATAGGTATTATATACCAATGTAGTGACTGTAAGTAAATAAATAATATACGTTTTAGTCACACATATATAAAATCAAATGCTATAAACAAGTAATGCAATTTAATATACTACTAGTGGACCAGGCAATGCTTCGCTCTATTACTGGAATCAATTTTAAGAGTGCTTACCCCATTTCATCCATTTGACTTCAGCAATCGAACTGCAAATGTTTTCTTATATGAATTAAGTATAATAATATTATAATAATTTTAGATTTATAGTTTGCAGGAATTTAGTGCCATTTATGTTTTTTTTATATGGGTAGCTACCCCATTTAAATCTTTTTGTTTGTAGTGACGTTATTCTATAAACAATCTTGGTCTACTAATATGTGTAAATTGTGAAATTTTTGAAAAAATTGTTGAGTAGTTTTTGAGAATATAGAAACAGTGAGTTGTTATGATTTAATTTTAAGGGTAGTTATTCCATTCCACCCCTTTGACTTAAGTTATCAAATTGCAAATAGTTTTGTATATCTCTTAAAAATAATATTGCATAATTTTAGCTTTATAGATTGTAGGAAGTTGGTCTAATTTATATTTATTGTATAGGGTAGCTAAGTCAAATACACACACAAAATTTCATCAAAATTTGTCCAGCCGTTTAGGAGGAGTTCAGCGACATACACATTACACACGTACAGAAGAATTATATACTGTATATATAAAGATATATTATAAGAGTATATTTATAAAGTAAGACTCAGTCTGAAGTAATAAAGTCTTACTGAGAGTAAAAATAATTATTTACATAAAAGTCATTTTTAATATTCCACGTTTTTAAAACAACCTAAAAAGATTAAAATAATTTCTCCTAGAACCATTCAGATTCTTATAAATACCATGTAGATTGTCCTGAAATTTCTGATTGTTAATTTTAATTAGGTGTGGAAATACTAGACTTGTAAGATTTAAAACGAAAACGTGGGGGGGGGGGCGTGAAATAGATAATACTAAGGAGTGTAGTGAAAACGCAGTGCAATAAAACTGTTAGTAACTTAGGTGAACTATTCATGCAGCAATTATTATTATTGCCTGCGCCATACGTTTTTCGTTTTATTAAATACTAGGGGAAACCCCTGCGTGTTACGGACGCCGACTCCGTTGGAACCTTCTCTACACATAATCATGTTATGTTTTCCTTATAATAAAGGTGTAGGATTAATAATAATAACCCTAAATAAAGCTAAGAGGTAAATAATGTTAAATGTTCAAATCAAATTATTTCGTATATTTTTTTTATATGTTGAAATATATTTTCGTATATTTAGCAGTTATAATAAAGGTTAAAAGAACCAGCAAGGCTCAGGTCTACACTAAAACACTAACCTAAAAGTTAGAAATACAAAAATAATTTCTTCAAAGTTTGAAATCATCTGTTAATGGAAGTATTGGAGCAAACAGCTGTTTTATCTCTTATTTTATTCAATTGGTTGCTATGGTAATAAATGTAAAACGTGTGTTGGTTCATCAATCTAGGCCTAGGATTTCCCGCCTAAATTTACAAATATTGAAAAAAATAATGTTTCTTTCAAAATGAATTATAGCCTATGTTATTAAAGGATAGTTTAGCTTTTTATTAGTAAAACTTTTTTTTCAATCGGTTCAGTAGTTCCAGAGATTACCCCCTACATACATACAAACAAACAAACATATTTTACTTCTTTATAATATTAGTATAGAAAAGTATTTTTATGCCTATTAAAAATTCACAAATTTTCAGGACAATCTGTATGTGGTATTAAATTTGTATGGGGCTAGGAGATATTATTTTTAAAAACGCGGTATATTAAAAATGTTTTTGAATTTAAATAATTATTTTCTGCTTTTTAATCGTTTGTAAGTGTGAAATTTTGCAATTAATTTTAAACACATTGATGAGATTATATGAGTAGCATGTGGACAATTTCTGGTTTATTTCAGTTTCTCTTCCTGATCATATCTGAAATAGAAAATTTGCAAAGTCTACCAACCTACAAATAACATAATCTAACATATTTAGATAACATAATCAAAGATAGTCGGATAGCACAATCTAACATAAGATAACATAATCGGTCTGTTTAATTGTTATTTTCAAATCAGAAATGAAAAAAATTCTCAATTGTAAAATAGGTTCTGTGATTATTTGTTAATTTTCATTCATATCTCCAGCTCGAATTTTATCGAATCGCGCCGTTTTTTGACATTAAGATTTGCAATTACATCACTGATGTCGTCGATATTACAAGAGGACAATGTGAACTGAGGCCTAAGAGGTTTATGAAAAGACACATTCGTAGGCCTATTCAGCAAATTTGCGTTTTGATTGGAATAAACGGATGCAAAATAATTAGCGAATAAACTTAACAGATCTTGTACATAATTGAGTTGAAACCAGAAAATTATACCTTTATCTATCCCAGTTTGTTATCTCCCTGATATGAAATTAATATTATGCCATAGGTTTCGAGAATCATTCCTATTAGACAAAACCCTTTTTCATAAAAATCTGCAATAGAGAGCAGCTTTTAGAAATTTTCGCGAGAAAAAAAAAAAGAAATTATTATCAACAAATTATGAAATGTAATTTTTATTTCATCGGTATATTTGTAAGGCCACTTTTTGTGTTTTTTTGGTTTTAGGTTGCAATCT
>JAGFPH010002057.1:105874-124556 GCA_018207615.1 Philaenus spumarius | reverse complement strand
AGATCTACAAGCCGATTTGCATGCGGTTTGTTTTAAAAGAAGAAGAATAAATAAAGTATTATCAACAATTTATGAAATTTCTAAAAATACAAATACAGTACACAGTTCTCACAAAAATACGTTTATTGGTCAAACGAGTTTCAACGTCAAAGTCGTCATCTTCAGTGACACATGAGCAACAACTAAATTATAACTAAGGAGACAACCAATCATTCTTATTACTCTTAGTTTTAGACATAAGGCTATAGGTTACTTTGTACTATTGTATTGTTATTGTCAACTCTATTGATTGTTTGTAAACTAAGACCACGCCCTACTCTGTGAGAACATATAAATATGTAGCATAGCCCCTTGTCTTCTTAGTTATAATTTAGTTGTAGCTCATGTGTCACTGAAGATGACGACTTTGTCGTTGAAACTCGTTTGACCAATAAACGTATTTTTGTGAGAACTGTGTTCTGTATTTTTATTTTTATTTTTAGAAATAATATTTCTCACGAGTCAAGCTCGATTATATAAATTATAAATTAATGAAATGTAATTTTTATTTCATTGGTATATTTACAAGGCCACTTTTTGGGTTTTTTTGGATTTAGGTTGCAATCCTAATGATACCTATTTGTGCAGATCTATAAGCCGATTTGCAAGCGGTTTGTTTTAAAAGAAAAATAATTATCAACAAATTATGAAATGTAATTTTTATTTCATCGGTATATTTATAGGCCACTTTTTTTGGTATTTTGGTTTTAGGTTGCAATCCTATTGATATCTAATGCAGATCTACAATCCAATTTGCAAGCGGTTTGTTTTAAAAGAAAAAAAGAAACAAATATTATCAACAAATTATTAAATGTAATTTTTATTTCATCGGTTTATTTATTTATAAGCATACTTTTTGTGTTTTTTTTTTGTTTTTTTTTTTTTTTTTTTGGTTTGAAACCTTATGATAACTATTTGTGCAAATCTGCAAGTCGATTTTCGTGCTGTTTGTATAATTTAAAAAACATATTGTCATTATTATCACAAAATTATAAAATGTAATTTGTATTTCATCGTTATATTTACAAGGGATTTTTTTGGGTTTTTTGTTTTAGGCTACAACCCTATTGATACATTTTTGTGGAAATCTACCAAGTCGTTTTTCGTGCTATTTGTTTCAAATGAAAAACAATTTTTACATTTTAATAAAAAAATTATGAAACGTCACTTTTATTCCATCGTTATATTTACAAGGTCAATTTTTTGGGTTTTTGGCTTTGGGCTACAGCCCTATTGATACCTATAATTCTGGAAATCTACCAGGCCGATTTTCGTGCGGTTTGTTTTAAATAAAAAATAATTCTAATTTTAATAAATAAATTATGAAATGTAATTCTTATTTCATCGTTAAATTTACAAAGGCACTTTTTGGGGTTTTTGGCTTTGGGCTACAGCCCTATTGATACCTATATTTCTGGAAATCTACCGGGCCAATTTTCGTGCGGTTTGTTTTAAATGAAAGAAAATGTTCTAATTTGAATCAATAAATTATGAAATGCAATTCTTATTTCAGCGTTATATTTACAAGGGCACTATTTATTTTAGGTTTTACCTATTGATACCTATTTCTGGAGATTCATTTTGCCCTATGCCATTTTTTACTAACCCATCTGAAATATCCGACCTGTCGGGAGTTCTTTTTACCTAGTTTTGTTGATAAAGTTATTATGATAGGAAGCTGTTTTTTTTTTAATAATTTTGTTACCTTATGCAGCTGTATTGTTTGTTTTGTTGAGTTCGGTCGGCTCAGGTTCATTTACTTTTAGGAAATTCAAGTAAATTTTTACAACATTATTTTCTTATGTTTATCTTTTGTAAATATTTTGTAGATTTGGTAATCATTAGGTTTTTAAATTTCGCTTGTGTCGTTGTTTATTTGTTTTTATTTTTGAATTAAATTCTATATTTAAAATATTTTCTAAAGAGCTAATAAATAAATAAGTCTATATATTAAAAAAAATCTAGCTTCATGAGACGTCGACTATAGAGAAACTATTTGTAAGGAACTAAACATTTACATTCACTGTTGATCATCCTAAACTTCCAACCACACCCGACTAGGTTTAATTCACACTAACTAATTTCCAGTCGATGATTTCAGTTCTCACATGAAGTTATGTTGGCTTCCACAAAGTCGTGTAACTGACTATATGTTACTCGTAAAACCACTTTGAAACTAGAATTTAATGGTCGAATGGGAAAGTCGCGGTCCGATACCTGTGTCATTATTTAATGACGTACTAGCCCTAACATTCTTTATTACACTTGGAATAATTACTGAGTTTAATTGCCACTGTTATATTTGTTATATACTCCGGTTTATATATAGCCTATGTCCTGTTACGTAAAACAAATCACAAAGGATAACATTATCCGTACATTGACTATATTCTTCATAGAAGGCCATGGATGATAATGCGAAAAAATACACGTTTGCAATGAATTTTTAAAATCAGTTCATGGGACCACGCTGTAACACAAGTGAGTAAAAAATTGGTACTCATGGCCCCACGTTGTAACTCAAGTGAGTACCACATTGGTACTCATGGCCCCAAGCTGTAACTCAAGTGAGTATTAAATTGGTACTCTTAGCCCCATGCTGTTACACAAGTGAGTAGGAAATTGGTTCTGAAGGCCCTACGCTGTAACACAAATAAGTACCAAATTGGTATTCATGGCCCTACGCTGTAACACAAGCGAGTACCAAATTGGTACTCATGGCCCCACGCTGTTACACAAGTGAGTAGGAAATAGGTACTCATGGCAATACTCTGTAACACAAGCTAGTACCAAATTGGTACTAATTGCAGCCATAATGTTAATATACTAAAAACCTAAACAACATGTTTTTTTGAGACCGTAGTTTGTGTTGTATATCTCAAAATTTACTGTATTTACAGATCTGGAATCTATAACACGGGCGAAATATTTTACCAGCTGTAACTCTCTAACGAATCATTTCCGGACCTAATTTTATATGAATTTTTTCATATCAGACTGCTTGTCGTCACGCAAAAAAACTCACTACCTCTTACTACAACTATGTCCATTAGTCTAATTGGACTATATCTAATGTAAAACAATTTTTTTTTAATAAAACAAAAGTGTAGTATTGTCCCAAAACAACGATTTATTCGAACAAAGGTTCCTTGTTTTTAATACAGACAAAGATGCATATGACAGCTATTTTACCAGATAATCCGGAATATTTAACATACAAGGGAAGGTGAATCAAGAAAGATGCTCTCGGCAATATGGATTTGGTTTTTTATTTTCAGTTGATATTGAATGCTCAAAGCGTACTTTCCGTCATCAGGAAACACCCCTTATTTTATTGCCAATACTTTATCATGGAAATCCCCAAACACACGGCAATATGTTCACTTGCTTTAGACAGTTTCATCCCCTTCCATATATTAAACACACGTTAAACTCGTTGCAACCTTATAACTTGAGATTTCCCTTTATGTCATGAATCCCGACCCGATGAAATTCTTCCTTTCGCAACGTGTTTACTTATTCCGAGTTTTTTTAGAGTTCCGATAGAGTGGTGGTAGTGGGCGGGGGGGGGGGGGGGGGGGGCTCGGGGGGGGGGGGGGGGGGGGGGGGGGGGGGGGAGCTTCACATTCATGGCATGTGCATGTTCAGTCTGATCTCAGAAATAGGTCCACATATTTCACTGTTGGTAATTTAGAGTATGATGAGAAATTTTCAAACAGCCGCCATTTTAAAACGCATGATTGGAAATAATCACTTAGTTTTCTTGTGACGGATCATTGTTAGGTTAAACTTCATGCCAAGTTTGAACTCAATCAGTAAAAAATTTGTTTAGATATGAATTATTTTGTAAAAAAATGTTGGATATCTGGAAAACGAAGCATTTTTAAACATATGTTTACAGAAACTTTTTTCCTTATTTTCACTAGTTGATTACGTTCTGAAAGTTGTTCCGTTTCTTCCTGAATCACCCTGATATAGCTGACCGTTCTCAATATATATATATATTTTTTTTTTAATGGGCCACCATTGGTATATTGTAACCTATAAATCTAACAGCAAACTTTAAATGGAGAACTTTTCCTTGTTTATTGAGAAATTAAAAAATATGTAGTAAACATATTTGTAAATGGCCGCCATTTTCCAAAATGGAGGTGAGCTTTCGAATTTCTTACGGAACACATTATATTTTATGATGATTTTTTATTTTACAAGTTATTTTAAGATATTTTTGTTCTTGGTGTTTCTTTGATACAACTAATCGTTTAAAAGTTAGAGGGTATACAGCTGTTTTAAGTACTATCTGAGCGGAAGATATTTTTGTATGGACACGTTTTGAACCAATGAAAACGCCAACAACACTAATAATGCATTGTTTAGACAAACAAATCACTTTTTAAACTATATCGCAGAGGAAGTGACAAAACTACAGATTTGTCACACTTGAAAAATGAAGTTGATAACAGATGTTCAATATCAGCTATTCATTCTCATTGTTGCAAATTGTTGTTTATCAGCTGAATCCAGAATTCAGTAAAATCCAAAATCGTCATAAAATATAGGGTGTTCCATAAAAAATTCGAAAGTAGGCCTCCAAGTTCCAATATAAAACATTCAAAACTGTACTTTAAAATGAGAACTTGTAGCCTAATAAGGGCTTTCGATAATAACAATTTGCAACAATAAGAATGAACAGCTGATACTGAACATCTGTTATCAACTTCATTTTTCTTGTGTAACAAACTTGTAGTTTTGTCACTTAGTTCCTCTGTATTACGGGTTTAAAAAATTAACAAAAACCGTATTTATTGATTTAAAAAAATAACTTGTTTGTCTAAACAATGCTTTATTAGTGTTGAGATCGTTTTTATTGGTTCAAAACGTTTCCATACAAAAATATCTTCCTCTCAGATTGGGTGTTTTTAAAACTTTATACCCCTCTAACTTTTAAACTGTTAGTCGTATAAAAAAAAAACACCAAGAACAAAAAAATAACTTGTAAAATCCAAAATCATCATAAAATATAGGATGTTCCATAATAATTTCGAAAGTTGACCCGTCATATTGTAAAATGGCGGCCATTTACAAATATTTGAACTACATATTTTTTAATTTCTCAAAAAACAAGGAAAGGTTCCCTATCCAAAGTTTGCTGTCAGATTTACAGTTTACAAGGTACCAGCAATGGTGCCCCCCCCCCCCAAAAAAACATAGAATATTCGATAGGGCTTTAAATAGTGTGAAAAAATACTCTTGAAATTTTGTGTGAAAATGTACAGTTTTTCAGTAACTCGTCAAAAGTTTTTAATTTCCTACATTTTCAAGCAAACATATTTTAACAAGTTGTTTTTTTTTTTTAAACTAGGTCTTTACGTTGATGAGGGCCGTTCAAAATTTCAATTAAATCTGTTAAGCCGTTCAAGATATATAAATTACGTATTTAGTAAAAAAAATCAATTCTATCTATATTTTATCTAAATTTGCGCAAAATTGCTGCAGTTCCTGGGCCATAGAAATTGCAGTGGATCGTAGTTTAGGTGTTAGGGACCGACTATTAAATAAAAAATCTTATTGGTATTTTCGGAAGTCGCACTACGACAAGGACAGAAATAGCTGCTATCTCCCAAATCTACGTAAAATGTGACTGCTTATACGTACAGTAAAAAGGTTACCTGAAATGTAAATATTAACACCAATATTCCTCACCAACGCAACGTTCCGAATATCGCGGATGGAAGAATATTAAGCGGTTCGCGAATATAATCAATTACAAGGGAATCACTACAACAGTGCAGCGGTCAGGGTTTCTTGTGGTTTTTTCCAATTTACTCGCACCCTTTAATTTCGCGTACTTCCGATTTAGAATTATCAATTTGGTTTATTGATATTATTATTTTGCAGTTCGATCATGGTCAGTTAAATTTCATATGTTACAGAATTAAACTAGAATTTGAAAAATCAGATATTTAACAACAACACAATATAAATAAAAGAAGTCCAGACTAATTGACCGACTGATTAGTAATCGACGTATATATATTTATATACTAGTTGCCCCGATCCGGCTTTGCACGGATAGACAAATCAAAGTTAACAAAAAATATATTATATCAATAAACATATTATACACTATGTATTTCTTATGGGGATTTTTAGTAACTTTGACCCCCCCAAATCCCCTAAAATTTCGAATTTTTTAAAACCCTTTCTTAGCTAGCACCTAGGGCCCCAGAGGAAGCTCCATACCAAATTTCGTTCCAATCCGTTCAGTAATTTTTGAGAAATCGTGTGATCAGTGAGTCAGTGGATTTGGATTTTATATAATACTAGCTGACCCGTACGGCGTTGACCGTGGTGGTTGGTATTTTCAGTCTTTTTAACGTAATTGTATTCTTTTTAAGTGTTCAGTCAGTGAGTAGTATTTGGCTTATATATATATAGATCTTAAATAATAAAAGCACTATTGTCGTAATAATAAAAGTTCTGAAATTATGATTTTAGTAACTTTGATCCCCCAAACCCCTTTTAAAATTTCGAAATTTTTTATACGGTTTCTTAGTGAGCACCTCTGTCTCTAGAGGAAGCTACATACCAAATTTAATTCCAATCCGTTCGGTAGTTTTGAAGAAATCGTTTTTTAAATACTTTGATCCCCCAAACCCCTCCTAAATTTTCGAATTTGTTCAAACCGTTTCTTAGTGAGCACCTATGGCCCTAGAGAAAGCTACATACCAAATTTCATTTCAATCCGTTCGGTAATTTTTGAGAAATCGTGATGAGTGAGTCAGTGAGTGAGCGAGTGAGTGAGTGGTATTTCGCTTTTAGATTGTAAAATTACGGTTTTCGAGATATTTGACTTTTACATTTTGAACGGTCGCCATTTTGAATATTTACATAGTAAAGTTTTGGATGTTATTATACTGATAAAAATAGTACAAAAAATTTCTCGTAAATATTTGAAGCAAGAACATATCTGAAATGATTTAAAGCATAAAAATGGCGAAAACCCGAAAGCTTTACTCCCAGCTTTATAGCTGATAAAACAGATAATTTGTATTAACATTTTTTGACGTAATTTTAGGTTAGGCCTATACTGAACCAACACACGTTTCTTTATTGCATTTATATTCGTTATTATAGCACAAAAATATGAAATTTAAACATTAAAAAAAAAAAATGTGAAAGAACTATGCACATTTTTATAGGTATCACAATTACACCAACTTAACAAAAATTAGGAAGTCCATTATCGGTAGCGTGAACTGACTAAACCACGGAGTATATAAATGTACTTAACCCATACAGCTAATTGAGTTTAAACCATTGAATTTCACTGCCTATTTTATGCCGACAGACGTAGAATGAAACGTTTCCGGACCATATGAAGATTTTTGCTCATTTTTAGGAACCCTTGCATTGTTGTTGTTCTTGTGTTTAAACATTATTTTAGTACATGTCTCAGTCTTATATCCCCCAACATTCTCTTTGTTATAATATTGTTTGTTTGCTTTCAGCTATCTTCTACTTTATATTCCCAGTTCTCTTTTTGATGGAATGTGTACATAAATGTAAATTTCAATTAATTTTCTGCGTCAGAGTTTATTTGTTTTTTTAATTCTCAGTGGCTAGTATTGTTATTATTATTGTTAGTATATGTTTATCTTGTAAGAATTTTAGAAATTATTCTACTATTTAGTATGATCATGCTTTAAAAAAAAAGAACTATTTATTTCAGTTTAGCTTTTCTAAACTCTCTTTTCGAGTAATAATGTAGTAATATTTTACGTCTTGTTTAAACTTTTCTCTCTAAAAGTTGCAGTTTTCGTATTTTTAACATGCACCTGCTTGGCTTCTACTCATGATGGTAGCCCCGATTCAGGCTTTTATTTGGGGTACCTAATTGTACTTCCTTTTCATGTTTTGGATGAATTCCTTGTTCTGAACTTGTAAATAAATACATATTTAAGTTTTCTGCTGCAGAGTCTATTTGTTTTATTTTTCACTGTGAAAAGGATTGTTTTTTCCGCCAAATATTATAAGAATTTTAGAAGGTATTCTGTGTTACCATTCTACGTGATCATGTTTCTATAGGCCTACAAAATATATGTAATGAAGTTTATATTTACTGCAGCACTAAGTTAGTCTTACCTTTGTTTTATAAGTTTGTTTTATATTATATTTAAAAACAAATGTTGATATGTTTGTATTATATTTTTTAATTACACGTGGATGTAGAATAAACTTTATTTCTGTTTTTATAAATATTTATTTAGTTTTTGTCTTTTAAAGCTGAATAATTTATTTTAAAACGAGCCCTAGATAACAGCGGTACATTTTAAAAATAAATTGAAACCTTACTCGACTTATCTGACAATTAATTAAATAGTAAAATATTTGTTAAGTTGTTTCCCTCACAACAGTGTGAGCGGAGAGAACTAGAATTAAATAATAGATCTTGAAAATAATAATACATATTTCGGGTGGACTATCTACCTCTGAAGGTGAAGGGAAAGTTGGTCGTAATTAATTATTGTTTACTTTTGATTGACACTACTTGCCCCCTGTTTGAAACGACTCTTAAGCTTAGATTAGTTTTAAAACTGATTGTTTATTGACATTTTTAATTCTTAATGATTCGAAGTGGTTTCGCGAGATTCGACTTTTCCCATCCGATTTGATACAATGTCCTCTACATCCAGGACGCTGAATTAAGGGCAGTTTGGAATGGGGGGGGGGGGGGTCGAGTGAAACGACGTATTAAAACAGACGATTAACATTAAACAGAATTCGGGAACAGAGTCGGAAATGAACAGGGATGCTTCCTTCTGCCAGCAGAAGTCACTTTTTAAATTGAATCTGTAACCATAGTTGGACGCGAACAACTTGGCGAAAAAGTTCAAATCCAAACACACTGGAAATTTAAAGTTTTTGTATTTAATTACGAAACTCATACCTCAGTGGTTACTGGGTTCGAATCTGTTGCTCAGCGGCGTGGGGCGTACTGAAACACGGGCTACCATCTGAGCTCGCTCCACTTCCCGAAACATCGCTCTCGTTTTTAACCAGAAAAACAGCACTTTCTACTATTCCGAATAATAATAAGTATTTATTTTCGTACGTCCACATAACATTTACATTTTTTTTTTAAAACTGTACCAACCTACGCAACCTGTATTGGAGGTACCGACTGTAGCGGACTGGTCTAGCGCCTTTAGCCTCTCTGCCACTGTGCTTACACTTTACAATAAAAAAGTAAATACAGGCACATTTCTCTCTCCTTACATCTATTCAATTTCCAAACTAATTAATTGTTTGTGCGTATCGTATAGAGATAGATGTTTATGTGTTATTATGTATGTTATTAGTTTTGTACGTTTTCCTATTATTGAGACGTTATTTCATTTTCCTATTTCCTATTTCATTTCTACTTATGTATGTGAATGAAACCTCAACCAGTTTACGCCTGTAGGTCCTTAATAAAGTTCTGAAAATTGCTTGAACTTTCAGAACCATATTTCTGTAACCATATTACATCGGTATTAAATTGATTAATAAACTGCCCACGGATGTAAAAAAATTAGATGAAAACGAAATTAAAACCCGCATTAAAATGACTTTAACGGAAAAAAGATATTATTCAGTTCAGGAATATCTGGATAAAAATTTCTAACTCCTGGAGTTCAAAAAGAAAAAATATTTTGAATTATTTATCCACATGTTAGTTCTAGATTAAAATAGATATTGAAATATTGTATTTTTTCGCTTGTGAATAGGTGATCAATGTTACATGAAATGATTTGTAATTGCTATCTTGATGTAATTGAGATTTGTGAATTTGACTTTTAACCAGTCACCAACTGGTCTTTTAAAAAATGTAAAGGGAACTAAATTATTTCTATTAATAGTGTTTAACTTCTTTTTTATTTCGAAAAGATTATCCTAATTGTTTACATTTTCCGTTCGATGTGTCTTATAGCCTACTCAAATCTACTACGTTCCTGTATAAGTTTATCGTTTGCCTTTTTTCTTACCGTGTGATGTGATAAGTAGGTGCTAATTAATAAAATATTTTGTTTAGACTTAAAAAAAAAATAATAATAAACAATATGAAAACATGGAACACGTTTTCGAGACTTCGGCTCGTCCGGACAGAACACACGCATTGAAAGAAAATTCAAGTTAAAAGTTACTTTTTATTTGTTACATACATAAAATACGAACAAGCAAATATTGATTTTTATATATTAGATTATACTAACCTAACCTAAAAAAATCTGTTGGTTTTAAAGAATAATTGATAAATAAATACTGATTCTAAAGTTGGTTGCTTTGGTAGTGAATGTAAATTAATGCAAGCAACGTTGAATTAGTTCAGTATAGGCCTAACCTAAAATAATGTTGTTAAGTTTTAATCCGAATCAGCTGTTGATCTATTGTAAGTAACAAAAGATGTTTCAATTATAATATAGTACGTCTTTTTCCTTGCTTTTTTGTTTGCTTTTGTTTTGTTAACCTAACCTAAAAATGCTGTTGGTTGTGAAGAATAATTTAATGATTCAAAATTTGCAAAGATGGTTGCAATGTTAATGGAAGTAAATGCTTTCAAGAAAAGTGTGTTGGCTGAGTATCAGGCCTAAAATAAATATTTGTGTTGAAATCAGAATCAGCTGTCTAATACGTTATAGGGCTGGGAGTGAAGCACGGAGTTTTGCATTTTTTACATTTTAAAATCAAAATTTTCCAAAATCCTTTCTTAGTGTTTATGACCACATAAGAAAAATATACCTTCAATTGTTCGTATTTTATCTCCTGTAGGGTTTGCTGTACGTTGATTGTAGCCATGGCCGGTTCACAAATTCAACAAAAAGATCAAAAAAGTTCCAAAGATACTCAAATTTGGCAACGTCATTTATCACGTCACTGGTGAACTCACCCTATACATGTGATGCGTTATTTGACGTGTATTTATGTCGGCCAAAAAAACTGAAGTATGTCAAGCCATAAATATTTCAAAATTTTAAATGTTTTTTTTTTTAAATACTCAAAAATGTTACGTTTTTGTCACGCACGTCACGTTGCTGTCACTCTAGAAGCTCAAAAGCTTTTCAATTCTCCGCAATAAAATTACAAAGATTTTGGCACCACCAGAAAGTTTTCTACGACGTCTGTGAGTGCATATATCGTGTCCACAGACAGAGAAAGACACACATACAGACACGCGAACACAAATTTTTATATTACATTATCGTGTTCAGAGACCTCAAAAACGTCGAGAAAAGTCATAAAAAGTGGAAGTAAAATTTTTAGAATTATGCAAGATTTCAATACTTCGGCATTTTAATGCAAGACGAAGTAATAAATACTAAAGCGCAATATTTTATTTTTTACTTATATATGCAAACTAGCTGGCCCGATCCGGCTTTGCACGGATAGACAAATCAAAGTTAAATGTATATTAACAAAAATATATTATATCAATAAATATATTAAACTATGTATTTCTATATTTAGGGGATTTTTAGTAACTTTGACCCCACCAAACCTCCCCTAAAATGTTGAATTTTTTGAAACGCTTTCATAGGGAGCACCTATGGCCCTAGAGGAAGTTACATACCAAATTTCGTTCCAATCCGTTCAGTGGTTTTGGAGAAATCGTGATTTAGTAACATTGACCCCCCAAAACCCCCTAAGATTTCAAATGTTTTGAAACCCTTTCTTATCAGCACCTACGGCCCTAGAGGAAGCTACATACTAAATTTCATTCCTATCCGTTCAGCAGTTTTAGATAAATCGTGATTTAGTAACTTTGACCCCCCAAACCCCCCTAAGATTTCGAATTTTTTGAAAACATTTCTTAGTGAGCACCTATGGCCCTAGGGGAAGCTACATACAAAATTTCGTTCCAATCCGTTCAGTAGTTTTTGAGAAATCGTGATCAGTGAGTCAGTGGATTTAGCTTTTATATATAGCCTATAGAACCTTTAAACAGTTTACTCCTAAGAAGTCCTATTAATTTTCTAAAAAATTATCGATATAAAACAAGTTTTTTGAGTTTTTTATTGCTTTACGAATTGCGTAATTTGTACCTATAATTCCTGTTCCCGTTATTTTTTAGTCGGAAAAGATTAATCGAAATGTCGTAATTTTTCTCTTATTCTCCCTTTTTATGTTATCTTATATCCTGCTCTGTTTCAGCCTAAGTTTATTCCTAAATTTTGATCTTACCACGTGACTTGATAGGTATGTGTTAGTTAATGCAATATTTTAGTACACTTAAAATATATATAATGGAAACAAGCCAGTTTGTTGTGTGCTAAATCAATGTGGTTACAATTAAACCTAGAAGTGGCGGCAGTCATATTTCTCTTAACTGGCATGCACTTTTTTACTGCTCGCGTTCATTATTTAAACATCGGAAGAGTGTTTCCCAATTGAGTAAAGTATACGCTACTGTATTATATATTTTATTCTCCAGGAAAGTACTGTTACATGGAGGCACTTTGAGTTAAAAATGGAACTGGGTAAGTGGAAAATTCAAAAGTTGGGAATTTGGGAAAATAAAACATTTGTCACTAAAAATTAAAAATATACAAAACATAGAAAATAGGTCAGTTACAGGAAACCAATTAGTCAATTACATGAACTTGGACAAAATTCAAGTAGTCGGTTTCACGATGGTTCTGTATGTTTTTAGGGTGCTAAATCCGAATTTGAATTTCCTGGAGAGTTTCAAGATATTAGCTAAAGTTTCACACTTTTTAAGTGTTTTGTCTGTAACATTGCAAGTAGGCCTAAGCATTTTATCAAAAAGACCACCCTATAAAAATTTTGAGAAGATAAATGCCCTATAAATATTATTTTAGGTTATGTGTGAGAGCTAGAGCAAGTTGAAAACGTACAACATTTTTGTTCTTTGTCTGTTTTTCGAAGATAACTAATAATCTATGCATTTATCGAAGAAACACACCAAGTAGAAATTGAAAGAGCATTAAATTTCCTATAGAACTCATGTAGAGTCGTTAATATACGGAAAATAAAGCGCCCGTTAGAGCTCTCGAATTTGGAGGGGTATTTTGGTCGTAGCTTCCATATTCAAGTTAAACTCTGTTCAACCTTTCCACTTGTTTGATTTGCCTAATTTACATATATTTAGGTCAATACTAGAATGTACGAACAAAATATATTCTTTTTGTATAATGTGAAGTATGAGGCACACAAAAATTGATGGTTCTGTATGCTGGACTTATAGTATTTATAATTGCAATGAAACAATTCTAAATGATATACAGAAATAATAAAAAGAACTTATAATAATTAAAATATTAAATTAACTATTCATCTGACGGTATCCCTGCTCTCTCACGTTTCCTGCTTACCTACTTCTTGTGAAGCAGAAGTACGGCTGTAGAGGACCTTAAGGCAAACCATATGGTACTGCCCCTTAACCGATATCAAGCCCAGCTCATCATCGTCATACTTTCAGTACTGTGTCTTTCATCTTTATAGTTTACGTTTATGTAGCTTGGCTTTTTTTGAATTACTTCATAGTCTTCTGGTATTTCCCTTCCACATTCATTACGGAAATTGAAAGTCTGTGTAGATTAACGTAACTGAATGTTGCTGTGTTTGGCCTTCTTCAGAGATGCTGCAATCAATATTTCTGAAACCACATGAAAAAATCATCGAAATCAACTGAAACAAGGAAGGAATAATAAGTGTTTATGTGAATAGCAGGGATGGGATTTTAATGTTTTCACATATTCTTTTCTAAGACTAATTGTATGTACTTGTTTATGTTTTATATTTAAGTACATTTGGAGAAAAGTTCAGACCATTTTTATATCACATGTTTACTAAACATATACAAAAAAAATATTTTCACTTTTTTATCTTCCTTGAATGTTTACCTTCCTGCAAACGTTATGAACCTCAATTGAAATTCTCCCTAACCAAACCTAACCTAACCTAACTTAACCTAACCTAACCGTCTTCTCATCAATTTTCTCTTCTTACTGGCTTCAATTAACATACTCGACAAGAAAAACAATGTTTATGTTCCTGTAAAAATCGGGAAAAGCACTTTTAATAAAAACCTTTGTAGAATGACAACTTTACAAAACGAATATACCGAATCAAAACACGAGTTGAAAACTGTTTTCAATTGCTGTCGTTAGACGAAAGATCACCTACTACATTCCAGTTTCTTTTCTATTTTTTTTTTACATGATAGTTCTGTGTTAATATGTAATAAACTGTATACCAAATTAATCTTTAGAAAAGTCGCTAATAAATGATATATAACATGTCTTATTTAAATATTACTTTAAAGGACAAAGTTTAATAAAGAATACTTGTTAAAAGGACTACAGTACTGAGTAGAAGGAACGCACTTTTCAGTGGTACTTTGCCACTTCTAGGGTTAAACACCATGGCAACCTTCAGAAAAAAAAACAAGCAAATACAAAATTTAAATCAGTAATAATAACTAAATAAAATAAGGATCCACAACCAAACATTTAAAAACCACGATTTTGATATCGCTTCCCTCAAACCCACAACAATAAACTGATTTTCTCTTTTTGACCACCATTATTCGTACATTATTCTCTTGTAACTATTGAACCCTACATTTTTAAAACTTATCGAAAAACCGTTTACGTTGCTACTGGTTTTATGTTTAGAGGTGGCCTAAGTGGTTAGAAATACTGTAAAAGACCACTATAACAAATCAGTTAGGGAAGTCTGACTCCCATAAGAATGTAAAGTTAACTATATGTCGCATATCGCTAAAACTATTTGTGGCAGCTTAATGATTTTCGTTTTGTTTTGAAGGGCATGTCTTCTACTAGTGTCTTTGTTCCTTTTTCATAAAATTACAAGTTAAGATTTTTAAAAATGGTATTTAAAAAATGTTTTTAAATATTATATACTTAACTTTTAAATAAAGTTTGAACAAAAATATTGAAAAACCTCTCCTAGGGAGCTAGTATTTCAGACAAGGAATGTCTATAAAAATTTATACCTAATATATTAAACGGTTTTAGCTATGCGACACCAAACCTAAAAAAATCAACTTTCGTAAATCGGCAAAAAACAAAATAAATTTGGTATAAACTGACTTTACTCACTTTTAACAGTGTCAACTAGAATAACTTAAATTACCTGGGTCATCTTCTACCTCATACTTCAATTTAGCTAAGTTTCTTACTTGCCTGATTTTTTTCCATATCAGAAACCGCTTTTTCAGCTTTACGCACCCGGGCAAAATCAAGACGTCGCAGTTTGAAGTTACTCCAAATTTTTACTTTTGCCAAGTTTTCACTATTAGAGATCAAAACATCCTCACAGGTTTGAGTAGCCTGTGTTTCAAGAGGAACAAAAGTTCTTTTAGGTATTCTGCTCCAGATCACATTATTCAAATCTTCATTAGAATTCATTAGCCACATACAAATTCCTGTCAGTAGGGCTTTCACACTCAGCAATTGCTTCCTCTAGGGGCAATTTTCATAGAGCCCTTACATAACAGTTCAATGTGGTGGCTAATAAACAGTTCATGCTTTTGAAACTTTGTGTGGTGTGGGATTATTCAAGAAAGTTCAGAGCAGAAGTAAAACCTTTTTCGATAACTTTCATCCCGTACACTAACCTAATGTTTAGTTAAAAAAACCTTTGTGTTTAAAAGGCCTAACTTAGTGTTTATACCTGTCATGCAAATTTCTTCACAATTGGTAAACGTTTTTTTGTTGTCATGAAATACCGTACAAAAAATACTAACTTCTGTCAAAAGGTCAACAATAGATTTTTTAACAATGATGAACTTAACCACAGAAACAAAACAAACCATAAGAAACAACATCATAAACAGCTGACAGAAAAACAAACTGAAGAATTAAGAGGGTTATCCAAAAACAAAATAAAAATACCTGGTTTAGTAATCCGGTATACATGTGCAAGGTTATTTGAAATATTTTTTTCTCCACTTTTAAATTTTGTTCATGTTATGTGTTATAGGCCTATATAATTGGAAAGATGAGATTCCAGACAAAAATAATAAACCAAAAAATAAAAATAAATATAATTTTTACGTCAAACTACCCTAAGACAATTGGTTCCAACTGAAACAACACTAATTCCCAGCTAAACCCCAAAATTATCAGGGAAGTGCCTCAAAATGCATTGTTTTGTTTAGTTGGTTTTTGACTTCAGAAGTAAACGAGATCGAGTTTTGAAAGTGTGTTATAAGTAAACATTTTGAAATATATATTTTTATTTACTAATTCTGACCCGTTTTATTATTAAAAACAAAAACAAAAAACCAAATATTATTGATTTCAAACCCTTTCAATTTGAGTCCAATTTGGGAATTTTTTAGAGATGTTCCGAATCTATACAATTCTTTATGTACTTTTTTTACAAAAAAATGGGTCGCACAAAACGTGAAAATTAGGTTTTTGGGTGCCAATTTGTAATAGTCGGAGATAAGACTAGAATTTGAACACAAAACATTTTTAAATTTTGAGAACATTTTGAGTTTATAATCCCACCTGCAATGCCATTTGGATATGACATTTTCCATTTCCCTGAATATTTACATTTGTACATTTTTGTGACGTTGGAAAATAAATTTCTTTTAATGTTGGAAAGCTAAACTGACACACGCTTGGCTGGTTTTTCAAAACGGCTTAACTTGCGTAGCCGAGTTATAATTTACAATTTTGTCATTTGTGTTCTTAAATTTGATATTTATAATTTCAAATTTTGAAATTATTTTAATCTTATTACTGTGAAACTATTTTGTTTGCAGGAATAAGGTGATGTAAGGCAACGGAAGACTACGTATCTTTTCAATATCACAAGTGAGTGTTATTTATTTGTGTTTTAATCCTAGTATTTCGTACAAAATAATGATGCTTGATATTGCTGTGTCCCTGGTTTAAATGCCCCTGTAAAAATCGTAATGTAACCTTTGTTTTTGTTTGTCCTTTCTTAAGTAGATTTTATATCTAAAGATTTCATTGATATAGCACAGTAATTTTGTCAAACTTTCATATATACAGTGTGTTCAGAAGAAGGGTTCCAAGAATTAAAGGCGTGATTTTCCACATCAAAGTAAGATGAAGTTCCAATAAACATAGGTTCAAAAATGCGCCATTTTCTGTCTAGTCGCCATTTTTTTTTACAAAATAATTCATATCTAGAGAAATATTTGACTGATTGAGTTTACAACGATCTATCTCAAGAAAAATAAATGATTATATCCAATTATGCGTTTCAAAATGGTGGCTGATTGCAAATTTCAAACCTAAATTACTCAAAAACCGTACAAGAAAGGCTTAAAATAGCTTGAAAAACCTAAAATCATCATAAAATGCAGGGTGTTCCGTCATATTGGAAAATAGCGGTAAATGAAAAAAAAAAAATTCATATTTTTAACGGTCACTAAAAATTAGATGAAGTCCCCCATTTAAAGTTTGCTACATCTTGTACTTTTGGAGATCCCAACGGTGGCCCAGTTAAAACGGACACCCTGTACAGATGAACAATGACGACATAAGTCGTCACAGAGTGCAGGCCTAACCTAACCTAACCCTAAACGACCATTTCGTACCGTATATCCGTCGGCCTAAGTCGGTGTTCGTATGTTTGGTCGACCGAGCACTAAATCATCTAGGAACAGAGTACCGAGAGCGACCAGATTCTCGCATTTAACGAGATCGGAAGAAACATAATATGTGGTCTAAGCTACAAGACATTCTTACATCGGAAACGCGAAGTTTAATGCAAACACTCGCCCTCGGCGCGACTCAAAGACTTCCCGATTATTAATGGTTTTAATCTGAAGATCGTTTAGGAGTTGTCGTAGAATTTTTTCCGCTGCTCTTTATACTCTATCAAACGGGAATAGCCCCATGTAGGAGGACAAATTAGTCCGATCCGAGAATATATTATAATGGAAAAGGTAGGGATGACTTCAGAACCGGTGATTAATGTGCGAATAACGTCGTCTACCGTGCGGAGCCGCGCTAAGAATTGTTCGGATTCGCAATTACAAAACGGGAAACGTAGTGGCTGATAGATTGATGTCCATCCTTGGAAGTCTTGAAAGGACATGCAATGGCGTTTACCTGAACAACTCGGGCTCAGATAATCTTTCATAATGTCATTTATCATTATAGGATTACTTACACGAGATTCGAATCGCCGCTGAACGAGCTTGGTATTTTACATGACACACGGTGCATAGTCCACATGTCTGGCAAATTTATTGACTTTATAGGCCACTCATAGGTACCTGAACATTAGGTGTGAAGAATGTTTATTTAATGAAGTTTTATGCGAGACCGGACGTTCAAACTTCGTGACGTGATGGTGAGTGTATAGAAACACAAGTCACAAAACTTCTTCTCTATTTGGCGTAGGAAGAACCGCATTACTTCGACCCTTTCAAACCTGAATTTTATTGGTAACAGATAAAAGCGTTGTGATGTCGTATCCAAAATCTACGTATTTTTTAATTAATTTACATATACAGTATTCACAAATGTTCTATGGTTAGAGGGAAGGAGGGCGGAAGTAAAGCAAGCGGTGGTTGGCTGGCTTCCAAGCTGACGGGATATGACTAGTTACCTGGTCTCCGGCTTGGGAT
>JAGFPH010002057.1:33424-64697 GCA_018207615.1 Philaenus spumarius | reverse complement strand
TTCCCGTCTGTTGACAGAGAATCGCACGAAGCGATCGAACCAATGGTCCCGAAGTAAGGCCGCCAAGTTTGGCTGTTATCGCTACAACTTATAACCGGCTGGCTGGAGTTCCTATTCAGCCAGTAAACTTCTAAACGGAGGAAATCGGTCACTAGAAACTACCAGGGCGCTACAATAGCGAAGTAGAATTTGTGTATTTCTTGCAGAATAGTCAATTTTCTCTACAGAATTATCACTTCAAGGTAAATTTAAGGAAATTGGGAGTCAAAGTAAAAAAAAATTCTGGGGTTTAAGGTAAAATTAAATTATTTTTGGTTGGTAAATTTATTTGCTCGATCATTGTGCAACGACTTAATTTAATTGATCACATTATGAGTCTTCATGCGTTGAACAAATTTTCTTGTGATTATCCACATTATTGGTGGCTGGTATATGAAAAGGTGTGATGAAATCTTGCGAGAAGTTAGTGGAACGGCTTTATAGCGGCTTTATAACGGCTCCCGGTGTCGGTATAGAGACAACTTTATCTATACATATAAAATCCAAATACCACTGACTCACTCATCACGAAATCTCAAAAACTACCGAACGGATTGGAATGAAATTGGATAGAAAAAAAATCTAAATTTTAGGAGGGTTGGGGGGGGGGGGGGTCAAAGTTACTAAAAATCCCCATAAGAAATAAATAGAATAATATATTTATTGATATATATTTTTGAAGTTGATATATATCTTTGCGCCCGTTGTAATCGGGATGGGGTGTCGGTCGAGAAACAGCGTCACGCGTTAGGAGTAAAATCCGGAAAGTGCCTTTTTATATATTTCTTCGTATATGCGTATACTTTCCTATACTTCAAAACGTCGGATTGATTTGAAACTTTGCACACTTATCAAGGACCTATGACAGTGCAATATTAATTTTATTGGGTGTAGTAAGTGAGCACTGATCATGGTCCCCAGAACACGACGTGATTTTCACCCCCTTCAAAACGTTGGATTGATTTGAAACTTTGCACACTTATCAAGTACCTATGGCAATGCAATATTAATTTTGTTGGGTGTAGTAAGTGAGCACTGATCATGGTCCCCTGAACACGTTTACGGCAGTCATTAAACATTTTATATGCAGGGTGATTCACGACGATATGCATAAACTTCGGGAGCTCATTCATTTTGTTGGGTGTAGTAAGTGAGCACTAATCATGGTCCCCAGACTAACTGTGACCAACCAAACAGATGCAACGCTAGTATTCATAAGCGTATGTAACAAAGAAGGAAAAAATGGGATATTAATTTTAAAATATGCCTTCAGTGTTGGTTAGTGTTTTTATAAAAGAATAGGCTATCATCTACAAAATAGTAGGGCTACTCTAAGTTACGACTAGTTTTTCCCAAAATACATTAAATCAATAGTAGGTCTACCTGTCTATATACCATTGGATGGCCAAAGAAGTATAGCTTCCACCGTCTGGTCCGACGCAGACCCAAATCTTTTTGTTAATTTACCTTTGATTTGTCTATCCGTGCAAAGTCAGATCGGACCATCTAGTACATTATAGTACTACTACAGAAGTCAGTTTAAGGGTGTGAAATACATACGTCGTACTAGCCTTTCGAGGGATTTAACGAATATAATCTGTTGTAATTTGCGGAAGTTGTTTACTGATATCTAAACTGTAATTTGTTTTTTACTAAATTGTTAAATTATATAACTATCCCAACGATATTTGCTTAGTTACAAGGCAAAAAAGTGATTTGAAGTCGAATCACTTGAAAACTGGATTTCGTCGGGATTATTTTTTATATATACTGATTATACTGGAAAATTTACTGTTGTATGCATTTGTCGAAATTTTAAAAAAGGGCGACAATTATTAAAAACGCAAGTCCTTGTAAGACGTATTCTAATCTCGATCAGAATACCTTACTAATACAATTGCATCCAGTCAGCCTTCTCAAGGTTCCATTTATTGACTCGAATCGTCTGTCCGTCGATTATTTTAGTAACGTTTTGACTAGTGGCTAACGTTTAATTCTATTAATATATACAGGGTGATTTAAAATTAATATCGGGATTTTAAGGATTTGTAGTATTTATTACATTCATTTACCTTACAATAATAAATACTACATCAAGCGAAACAGCAGCTCAAACAGTTCAACTGCAAGTGTTCAATGTGAGCACAGTTTAATGCACACGGCACTCATCGAGTCGATAGCCCGAATTCGCCCCAAAAATTGTTCGGTGTGTCTGGAGTAATTTTTGCAACTGCTTCAATCCTGTTTCTTAAGTCGGGTAGATCGGCTGGTAGCGGCGGCACATACACACGATCCTTTATGAACCCCTGAAGGTAAAAATCTCATGGCGTCAGAACGGGTGAACGTGGAGGCCATGCGAAACAAGCTCCGTCGTATTGCGGCCAATCCAGCGCTCGGCTACAACGTCGCTTAACCTATCGCGTACTGAGTTATACCAGTGAGGCGGCGCACCATCTTGATTCCATATAAAGTTTTGCGGTTCAGGTTCTTCCAATTGAGGAAAGAACCATAGTTGCAGCGCGAAAGAGTCTCTCACTCGTTCAACAAGTTCCTCAGTCATTTTAGGTCGTCCCGCTTCTTCCCTTTGCAAAGACAGCCGGTGTCTTCAAATTAATGATAAAATCGACGGATGTAGATCAATTGAAGGATTACATTTGAACTTAATGCGGAACACACGTTGCACTGTAACTACAGATTCAGTTCTAGCTATTTGTCCTTGCAAAAGTGTAAAACACAAATTTCTGTTCACTAGTAGCCATCTTTGCTCCTACATTCGATTCCACGTTCACCGTGCAGTACGGGTCTTACGGGAGAATAGACATGCTACTACCGTTACAGAGAACATCACGTTTATTGTCATGCGGGTTTCGTCAACTGACCGAGCGTTGCATGGGAGTTGATGTTTTTTAGTTGGCTATTATCGCTGAGACTGTCGTATGGATAACATGGCTTATGGGCGCTCTGTACTGCAAGGTGAACGTGGAATCGGGTGTAGCTTTTTATAATGGAATGGCAAAGGAAACGGTGCATGTGTAGTGCACAGATGTACAAACAAAATTGTTCGAGTTCATCTTTCATTTGATGTATCTTTATAAATTATTTCTCAAAGGTGTTTTTTGTCTCTAAGCGATATCTCCCTTAATTTTTCATCGAAATTAATTACTCAAACATCATTTTAAAGCTTATGTTCTCCGCTATTGACAAAAAATAGACAAACAGATTAAAATTCATGTTTTCGTTACAAAAATGTATTAACAAAACTTTTATTTTGTACTTCATATAGTTCCTAATGAAAGACGCCATCTATTAAAAATCTGTTTAACTAAAATGACAGAGCTGTTAGATTGTTTACATTTTATATACAAGTGTAATATATCACGCAAATCAATGAAATTAAATCAAAGAAAAGCGTTATACATTTTTATAAACTGTTATTTACAAACCAACGTAAATAAATAAACGTAATCAACTGAATTAAATCAACGTATTAAATCAGGTAAATGTAGGCCTACTCCTAACTTGCGAAATATTCGCACGGGTCAGCTAGTTATTTATAATTGTAGGCCTAAGTTAAATGTAATAATTACCGTACTACAATGACTCAATACCACGATATTCGTTTTGAAACACCCAGTATTATATTCTTTCATTAATGTTATTTAACAAATTAGTGTAAACAAATAAAAAGCTTTAAAGTTGTTTTATTTCTATTAAACGCAATTCTAATAAAAACGTCAGTTCTCTGGCCCAAAATCGCTTAGAGATTTTCGTCCAAATAATTTGTTCTCATGACATGTGATAGAGTATGTGCTAATATTGAGAAGGTGGAGTGGGTAAAATTCCTAGGTATAACGATCGACTCTGGATGAACCTGTAAATCGAACATTAAAAGCATTGAAGCTAAATTAAACAAAACTTAAAGAATGCTCTACCTTCAAGAAACAGTGTCCGTTCAGAGGTTTAAATTAATTTTGCTATTCATTAGTTCATAGTAGACTATAACTTGGGTTAACTTGTTGGGGTGAAAGATATTCAGCTACTTTGAAACCAGTAATACTCTTCAGAAAAAGTATATCCACATTATCTCTAATCACACTAAATATCTACAATATTTTCCTTTATTTAAAATTATGATAATATTTCCTTTACAGTTTTTGTATGTATACAAAGAACTAAAGACTGCTTAAATACTTAGTGGAAGTAAACCTGTTTTGAAAAATCAATATAGAGAATGCCTAAGAAACAGTAAATTTTGTTCAGCTCCAAAACCTAGTTGTACTGCGACATTTTACACATTAGTTGAGCCTAGAATGTTTGTTTAACTTAATTCCAGAAAACATTAAGCAAATTGCAACACTTCATACATTCGTAAATGTGATGAAAGCGTGGTTGTTTAGCTTCAATTATGTAGAGCATTTAATGAGTATTTTCAAATAATACTTGTATACATATATATATATATATATATATATATATTTTTTTTTTAATTATGCAAATTATTGCCAAGTGAAGAGAATATAATTATTAGTATATGAATACACTTTTGATTATGTAATTATATACAGGGTGTCAATTAAGTCTGGGTACGGTTTAATATTTCGTATATAAGGAAAATTTGAAGGTAGATGTGATTGAGGAACCTACTCTATGTAAAAATACTATTTTATTACGATATAAAAAAAAGAAAATTTCCGCCATCTTGGATCCGCCATTTTAAATGTAACTTTGTTTTTTAAAATAGAAAGGTGGTCTTGTGATACATCATTTCGATGTAGAATTTCAAGAAAAAACCATCGGTGAAATTTGCAAATTCATATTTTCAACCCATTAAAAATGGCGGCCAAAAAACAACGAAATCGTGTTTTCCGATTTTGCCCCATTTTGCTGTAGTCTACTATTTTTGTTTTAATATTAATAATTATTATTTTTGGATTCAGAATTAAATAAGCTTTCAAACGATATGCCACACAACGATTTTTGGGAGTATTTACAATTTTTGAGTTACACACGTTTTGATTTTTTCAAAATTGATTTCGAGTAGTTCAACCAAATATCGTTGTGTGGCATATCGTTTAATAACTTATTTAATTCTGAATCCAAAAAAATAATAATTATTACTAAAACAAAAATGGTACAGCAAAATGTGGCAAAATCGGAAAACACGATTTCGTTGTTTTTTGGCCGCCATTATTAATCGGTTGAAAATATAGATTTGCAAATTTCACCGTTGGTTTTTCTTGAAATTCTACATCGAAATAATTTATCAAATGACCACCTTCCTATTTAAAAAAAACAAAGTTACATTCAAAATGGCGGATCCCAGATGGCAGATAAATTTTTTGATATCTTAATAAAATAGTATTTTTACATAGAGTAGGTTCCTCAATTACATCTATACCTTCAAATTTTCTTTATATACGAAATATTAAACCGGTCCCAGACTTAATTGACACCCTGTATATATCTTTGTAAGTGAGAGGGTGTGTGTGTGTGTGTTTTGCGAGTGTAGAAATGCAAATGCTAAATGACAGCTACATTCTTTATACAGAGTGTTTCAGAGCAGGTGGCCGGCTTGTATAGCATTGAAACGAGAATACTTAGACATTTAGTTTAAACTGATAACCCCCTATTTCGACCCCAAGGAATTCAGGAAAAATGTTTTCAACCCTATAAAATTCCCCAAAAGGGTATTTTTTGTTGGTGGGGGTTATTTTTTGTGAAATTTTCAAACGTAAAGGTAGGTCGTGTTGTACCTCATTTTAAAGGTCTCGATACACTGATCATTAAAATAAAATGTTTTTCATTTATCTTGCACCGTCAATACAGGGTGGCACGAAATATCATAAAAACTTAAGTTTACATATCTTTTTACATCTAACATACAATTTTTTTAACAGCTACAATTTTTAAAGTACATTGACAAAGATGTGACCTTTCAAACAATACCTAATTGTAGTAGGTTTTCTCACATTTTTAGCAGGTTTCAAAATTTACAACTTTTAGAAGTTTAAAAAGTCAATATCTCAAAATTATCAAATTGCAATGTTGGTCATCTTACATATCATTTTTTTCATTCTTAATTTTTTTTATTCCTTTCCAACTCGTGTTGATTTGTGTATGGAACAAAATGGACGACAATTTGAACACCTGTAAGCTGTTCCAAGGAATTAACCGGTGAGCAGTTATTTTTTAAGCCTACTTATAATGTACACAAAAACTCAGTAATTCTAAGAAAAACTATATTTTTCTGTAAATTTTAAGCCAATAGAGAAATGAAAAAAATTCAAATATGAAAAATCTTGATAATTGTAAGGGCTTCAATTTGATATGTAAGATGACCCACATTGCAATTTGAAAATTTTGAGATATTGACTTTTTAAACTTCTAAAAGTTGTAAATTTTGAAACCTGCTAAAAATGTGAGATCACCTACTACAATTAGGTATTGTTTGAAAGGTCACATCTTTTTCAATGTACTTTAAAAATTGTAGCTTTTAAAAAAAATCGTTATGTCAGATGTAAAAAGATATGTAAACTTAAGTTTTTATGATGTTTTTGGCCACCCTGTATTGACGGTGCAAGATAAATGAAAAAAAATTGTTTTAATGATCAGGGTACCGAGACCTTTAAAATGAGGTACAACACGACCTACCTTTACATTTGAAAATTTCACAAAAACCAACCCCCACCCCCAAAAAATACCCTTTGGGGCATTTTAGAGTGTTGAAAACATTTTTCCTGAATTCCTTGGGGTCGAAATAGGGGGTTACCTGTTTAAACTAAATGTCTAAGTATTCTCGTTTCAATGCTATACAAGCCGGCCACCCGCTCTGATACACCCTGTATATGCACACTTTGTGAAAATCTTAAAAGTTTTTACAAAAATGCCCGATAATTTCCCCAAACTTTCCACGATTTCTTCTCCTTTCTATTGTTTCAGAAAAGTTGTAACCTCATCACAGGCATAGCCTTTGAGGGTTTAGATTGGTAGATTGGTTAATATTTTATAAAGAGAGATTTTATAAACACAACTGCTACTATAACAGCAATCAGTCTAGTGTGATAGTGTAGTGTTGTTAGTTATCAATTATGTAAGTACAAAAGAATATTAAACTGGAAAATTCCCAATGGTACGATTATTTTTATTTATTAAAAGCCTAATTTATTTTCTAATTTTATTTCATAGTTAAGTATTATTAATATTATATCATGTTTTCTCCTGTTATCTATATTTCACACTGGGTTTATGTGGTATATAGAGCTAATTATAGTGGGTGGGAGGAGTGAAAGGTGGGTGCCAAATTGAGGGGCCCCGCAGTAAAAGTTTGCACCGGAACCCCCACGCGCACCCGCAGAAGCTAAAGCTGATCCTGGGTATGGAGGTGTTTTTCATTTCATTTGTAACGTATATATAAAGGACAATGCATTTATCATATTAAATAGCCTATTATATTATTTTAAATTCAATGTACTGTTGCTTAGAGGTACTTATGATTTTTTAAAAAATCTTATACATATAAAATATTATCTAGTTTTTTTCTGTAAACTACCAACTGAAATAAATTTAAAAAATTTAAGTGGACGTCGGCAGACCGCGTCAACATCTTATACAACATCATTTGTCCGTCTTTGTATCTTAACTAGAACCGAGATAAAAACCATACTCCAGAGTTTTGCCTCACTCTGTATAGGCCTACGTAACATTACTCCAGCCCAAAACATGGGATTAGGTTGTTTTATTATTACATCCGGATAACCGAGTATTATCAATGCCGGATTATAGATGCGGTATCCTCTGCGAACGTTTAATAAATATTTACGTTTATAGGTTTAAAGTGTATACAGTAGTATAATAGCGTATTTTGATATAAAACTGTTTCTGCGGTAGGGTATGTTATACATTATAGAAGGAAGTAAAGGAAATGGAAATATAAGGAGCGGAGGGAAATTTAGTAGGCCGGAGTGGAGTTATCCCGGATAATATTCTTCGCTGGTACGAAATAAACGCTATAATAATGATGGATATGAATGCCGGGGACTCTTGTATGCAAATTACTCTTCTGTCATGGCGTCTGTACCACTTTTATTGTGTCAATAAAAAGTCCTGTCGGGTTGTAGAAGTCGGCCTTTAGCGGAATCCCCGGCAGATGAACTTTGAGCCTTACTTGAACGGTGTTTATTACCCTACTCAAACTTTGATCCCTGTTAAATACTTTTCCGCACTACTTAGGCTGAGCTTAATTCGGTTTAATTTTTGACTAGCTCAAAAGGTGATTTACATTTTGTATTGCATGTGTCTACATTTAAAGTTTGTTGTTACGTTTAGTTAAGCACTGATCAATGTAATTTGGACACGTATTGTTTGTAATTAGCGAGAGAGAGAGAGAGAGGGGGGGAGAAAGATAGAGAGATTTGATTAAAAGCATTAATTTAGGGCGAGTTTTTCCGACCGTTAGGGCCTTTCTTCGACCTAACCCTATCATAATACACATTATTATAGATAATTATACACTAAACTTAAGTCTAAAATAAAACAAATATTAATTTGATTACATAAAAAAAACGAAAAATACATAATAAACAAAGAAAAACGTACACAAAAATACGGAAAATCAAAATAAAGGAAAAATCATAAACTACACAAATTTATATAGAAAGAGAGGAGAGGGTTTGACAGATAGATTGGAAGAGAGGGGGAGGGGAGAAAGAGAGAGAGAGTGTGTGTGTGTATATAGATCCTGTACCTTAGGTTGAAACTTAGGGTTTACTTTATTTAAGGTTAGGTTAAGATTATATTGTATAATTAGCAAAAATGTAATCAACTCCTATAAAAGTGAGTGAGTGTTACATACGTACGTGCGTAACATATAAAAGAACAGCTGATTTCACCCATCATCTGTAAAATACTTAAACAAAATCCAGTGTATATTATAGGCCTACTTTGGAGTTATGTTTACAACTTCAGTCATTATTCATTTCTAGTCAAGTTGATTTTTTTAAATATGAGTTAGAACTAATGTCTGCTATAACACGTTATAAGATTTGAGTTGAGGTTATAAACTGTATATAAATACAACCTTTTATCATCAATATATTCGTTTATAGACATTTAAAAAAAGAGATTCCTATTTGTTTAACTTCGGAAACATTTGTACATCTTCGTATAACATAAACATATTAGATTATTAATCTCTTCTCTATAATATTAATAACTTCTAAATAATTTGATCTATCGATATGAAATAAAAAGCAATTAAAAGATAATATTTTGTATGTTTCTTTAAATATACCATAACGTCTAGAAACGCTGAAACCCCAACCACAAGTTCGGCGAATAAAACTACACAAATAAACTGAAACACATTTATTAATATAGTTATTCTAGTTCCCTGATGGACATTTCGGTAACCAAGTTACCATCATCGGAGGGTTCTAAATCTAAAATAAAGCTAACAAGAATGAAACTATAAACTAAACATACCAATTCTCCCCCCTCTTTCCCTACTTTAGGTAGATCAACCAATCATAAGTGACCACGCCAAGGACTTATAACCAATAAGGTATATAAATAAAATATTTTAACAAATAGGCCTAAAGTTTTATAATCCTTATAATTGTACACATTTACTGAATTAAAAATCCCAGTCAGCATAGCTAGGTAGACATAGATAAAGTCTTTTGTTTTTAAATAGTATTTCTTTACATGATGTATTTCTGATGTGTACCTAATTAATCTGCCTGTAATTTTTCACGGGGCTTAGACGTACTAGTATGATAATTATCATTATACATATTATCATAATATGACATGCAATTTCAATATTGTTCATATTACAAAACATATACGTCCTACTAGAGGCCTCAGGCACAAACCCCCGCTTCGAAGCAAATGCAAACAGATTATTGAATTATTGTTCACTGTAATTTCGACGATTGATTAGGACAGAGATTTTTTATTTTCACGAGAGGCAATTTTCAAGGTATAAGATATTACCAAAATGTGTTACGATAAAGCAGTATTTAAAACTGGTCAAGTAGGCCTAGTATAAAAAATAAAGTTTGCATAATCTTCATAGTGACAGGTTTTCGAATTGTCATATAGTAACCCTTTTTCGTTGTTGGTGTTTGCTATTACCCAACCGAAATAAAACTGTTGGTTGTAAACAATTCTAGGTTTGAAAATCCGTTTGCTATGGTAATAAATCTAAATGCAATTTACAGTAACGTGTGTTGGTTCAGTATATGCCTAACCAAAAAATGTTTTAAGCTTATGATTGAAATCAGGTTTATTTGTAATATGTAACAACAGATGTTTCAATTTTATAACACAGTAAAGACATTTTGTTTATTTTTGAAGTGATAACTTCTATTGGCTTGTTGGGCACTTTCGCTTGACTATGTTTCTGAAATTTCGAGTCACGCAAACTTTTTGCGTGGACACAAGTCAGAGCGTAAAGAGGGAATAGGCGATACATAAGTAGCCTATATATAGACAAGTAAGCGCGTGGAGAGGAAATAGTTACGTTATTATATTATGTTATATAAGTATGCGAAAAATAGTGACCATTATAATGTAAGCATTATTTATTTAGTGACTAATGATTTTGAGTGAGGTAATAGTGTATGCACTCTACATAGAATTTTAAGAATAATTCAATATGTAAGAGATAATTATTGTATTTGTGCGTTTTAAGTTTTGTAAAGAAGATTGATTTTTGTCTAACTGAAGTAAGTTTAGACAAAATTTAACATTTTTACAAAGTAATATTGTACATTGGTTTATTTTACTGTAACTTATTTATTACTCACTTAAATATAAAATTTAGCTTCATATTACAACAATGGAGGTCATACACGTTAATGGAGTATCTATTCCTCACAGAGTAGTTTCTTCTAGGCCAGATATCTAATGCTTATTTTACTCTTTGGCTTTAACTGTACATGACTCGATTCACTGGTGTTTGAGGTGAGGACCAGAGGTGTTAGTCATGTTTCAAACAATAGAGTAGTTCACGTACCGAGCTACCGTTCGCACGTAACTCAAAAATGTAAAACGTGTATATGTGTGTGTAGTGTTTTATGTCTTTTTAACCTGTATGTTTTAATGTTTTTAATGTTTTGACAACCTCTAAGGAGATAATAACTGAGGATGGAGTTTCGGCTCCGAAACGCGTATTGATTACAATACAACAGAAGTCGCAAGACGGAGCAAATTAAGGTAATTTATAATTACACTTTAATTGATATATCATAGGTTGTACGTTGATTATAACTCAGCCAGCCAGTTAGTCAGTCAATACCCCTACTTCGTCTTTTATATACATATACACAGAGTATTCATAAAGTCCCTTTAACCCCCTCCCCTCATTATTTTTGTTACTGAAAATAAGTTAACAAAACGTTGTATACAGTAAGTTTTAATAAGTTAAGATACAGCATATCAAATCTTGTGTTGCAAAACAGGAAATTTTTTGACGTATCTGACCCTCTATGATTTTGGGGGGCTTAGGGAGGTTTACAATTTCAAATATAAATGTAGGTGATGTAATACAACATTGAAAAGCTTATTAAAAGAGAAACACAATGGCACAAACTAGAGCTTAGTATCTTTCTTCGTTTCAAAGTAATGGACAATCAAAGTTCTGGAAAATAACATTCAACCTACTTTATTCCTAATATCAACAAATTAATAACCTGCTTTGATGTTATGAAAACAATATCATTTTCCAGAACTTTGATTGTCCATTACTTGGAAACGCAGCAAGATACTAAGCTCTAGTTTGCACCATTCTGTTTCTCTTTTAATAAGCTTTTCAATGGTATGTTACACGACCTACCTTTATATTTAAAACTGATTACCCCTTACAAGCCCCCGAAAATCATAAAGGTTCAGATATGTCAACAAATTTGTCCCGTTATGTAACACAACATATATACAAAGTTTTGTAAACTTATTTTCAATAACAAAAATAATAAAGGGGTTAAAGGGACTGTATGAACACTCTATGTAGGCTATGTAAATATATACACGACAAAAAAAAACATTTTTTTTTAATGTATGATTTACAGTATTAGGTTATAATTTTTGTAAAAAAAATAGGGTTAAACCCATAAAAAAAACCTATAAAATAGAGCATTTATTATTTAAACGCATTGCTCAAATAAAAATGGCTAAATAAGCTTTAATAAAATAAAAAGCAAACACATTTGGAATTGAATAGTTAGTTTTGCAACTCATTCTTTTTACAGTTCGTTGTTATAACGCTTTAAATTTAGTTTATCTCTAGAACCACCAAGGCTAGTCAAATTCGTTTTCCGTTGATTAGTATTCAACTTTTAAAATCTTCCGTTAACACATCTTGCCTTTGTTAAATGCAAAACAAACCAAAAAACTTTGCACTCATTTCCATTTATTTAGTCTAGTCGTTCAATACAATGTGAGGAAGACGAATGTATTCTCTAAACAAAATAAAACACCAATATATTCAATTCAATGAGCTACATTCGGTCGGCGAAGAAGTGGAAGGGGGCTCATAATACACTCAATTGCTCCACTTAGGCCTAAGTGGATTTTTTGCTTCAGCAGTCGTGAGAGGTATCCTATGCAGGAGTTAAGTGATATTGCTATTCATATTGCTCGCTAAGGAAACAATAAAACAATTGAAATACTGTACAAGCAAATTGATCACTTTAAGCAAATTGATATCGTATTTTCCCTTTTAAGTGGTAAATTTATTTGAGACAAATAAAAACGCGTATGCATAACTGGCTTAGTTGGTAGACAAATATAATAAATTCATTCTGCTACGACGATGACGCTGCAGCAGGCTAGTTTGCCATGTGCACAGTGGTCTTTGTGTCAGTCAAGTGAAATGTCGGTTGTATAAAATGCCTGGAACTAGATGTGCCGTTGCAGTGTACAATAAGTGTATTGTAAAAACTCGATTATCTGATGGGGAGGGCAAAATAGTGTATCACCGTTTTCCAAAGGATGAACAAATATGTAAACAATGGATCAAGCAGTGTAAGCTAGGTGACAAATTCAACTATCGCACTGCTAGCATCTGTTCTAACCATTTTACTGATTACGGCTACCAACGGGATTTAAATACAACCGAAAAAACTGCTAAAGCCAGATGCTATTACAGAAAGTTCATCCACAAGCTATTAGTTTATCTCATAGTAATGTGCGTTTGCAAAACGATAGGAAAACTCGGAGGGAAGGCAGAAAAACTTGTTGCTGATATTATAAATCAATCTGAAGTAAACCCTATCGATATTGATAATAGATCAGTAGGGACCTTGCGGATATTATTGAGCAATTTATGGGAAAAATTTCATCCTTAGAAAATAAAATAGAATTAGATGCCAAAGTAATCAAAAAGTTAAAAAACGAAAATTTTGATTTAAAGAGACACTACGCCAAAAACAATGAGAACATATGCTAAATTACAAAAGGTACTTCACTCTACTTGCACGGACAATCAAATAAAGTTGTTGTTAGGAGGAAAAAAAACTATCGGACCAGTAGTTAATGCAATACATTTTCAAAGTCAAGCAACGCCTATAGAAAATCCACAAATACTGGCTATTTATGTGTTCAACTGAAGTTTATTTATCGATAAATAATTCCAAAATATTTTGACTTATATGGGTAAATGAAGGATGAAACACTGAACATTTTGATATAACTTTCATTTTAATAAATTAATTGGTTGCGTCATAGTGAACGCCTAAACTAGGGTATGTAAACTTTTTAACTCGAGAGTAAGTAGTAGCATGAAGTAGCGGGGAGGTCCGGGCAGGAGGTATGCGGGTGACGTCACAGTTCGGTATTCTGTTGTCTACACCGGCCTTACGGGATTGAGGCAACCTCCTATACACTAACCTTGTTATACTCGTACGTGCCGCTATAACTCTGCAACCCACCCCCGCAGCCTCGTTTGGATTATATGGTACGACAGCCCCCCATCCCCCATCCGCAAAGATGATTTCAGTTTTGAACTGCAGGGGTTGGATTCGGAGATATGGGCATCAAAGAAGCGCACCGCACCAATAAACTTCTTATAGAAAGTCGGTAAAGTTGCTGGGAATGGAGTGCCGAAGTGGCCCAAACTTAAATTTTATTTATATACAGAGAGATTCAGAACCATGCGGCTATCTCTCGGAAGCTCATTCTATAGCTAAAAATAAGAAAACGTTCATACAAACATAGGCCCGAAAACGCTTCGTTTTCCAGATATCCGCCATTTTGCTTTTTATACAAAATAATTCATATTCTAAAGAAATGTTTCACTGATTGAGTTCAAACTTGGCACGAAGTTTAATCTAACAATGATATATATCAAGAAAAATAAGCGATTAAATCCAATCATGCGTTTCAAAATAGCGGCTGTTTGAAATTTTCAAACCTAAAAAACTCAAAAACTGAAAGTTTTAAAAAAACTTCAAGACACCTTTTTGTAGCTGTTTTGATTCCCTATCGGATGGTCTCACAGTCAAAACAATCAGATGAAGGATAGTAGCTAATTTAAAGATAATAACAGCATAATGTACATATAATATTTTTGTGTTTACTATGTTGGTATAGGATGCCGAGTTGAACAAACCAATTATTACACATAACTTAACTATTATCATTCGATTGTTTTGACAGTGAGACCATCCGATAGGGTTACAAAAAAGGTGTCTTGACATTTGTTTAAATGGTTTTTGAGTAATTTTGGTTTGACATTTTCAAACAGCCGCCATTTTTAAACGCAAATGTGGAGGAGTTTGTCGTAGCCAACGACTACATATCAATAAGACGGAAAGTGCCCATGTTAAAAATTCAGACCAGGGAAGCACGTATAAAAGTGTAATTTGCGCCATCGGCCGCTAGGATTCGACGGTTACGGTCGCATGACAGGTCACGGTCGGACCTCTCTGTATCTCCTCCTCTTTCCATCTTTGTCCCACACTCGGCCGGCAAAAGGTGCCCTGAGAGCTCCTAGCGACTGATTGCACAAATTCACTTTTATACCTACTTTCCTGGTCTGAATCATACCTATTTAAACTGCTCGTCTTGTTGATATGTAGTCATTGTCATTGCCACACTTGAGTTAAATCATTTTCGTCCTTTCCACTCGTTTGATTTGTCTAATTTACCTATTATAAAAGTACTAGAACATATTTACCCTCCCCACCTCTCATTCATTGAGATCCGACAATCTGGCATTGGGACAAAACAAGGAATTCGTTCGTATTGCTCTTTCAATTTGTACATAGTGGATTTTTTCGAAAAGTGCATACATTATGAGTTATCTGTGAAAAACCGACAAAGAATTCAAATTTTGTCAACTTTCAACTTTCTCGAGTTCCCCACCCATTGTCATACATTCAAAAACTACAGATGACATTTATAAGTAAATTTATACTTCTTTGATTTTGTATTGGGTAATCTTTTCGATACAATGTGTGGTTTCGATGTTATGGGCAAAACACTGAAAAAAGTGCTAATATCTCGGAACGCTAAAGGAAATTGTTGGTTTAAAACTTCAAATTCGGATTCTCCGCCCCAAAAAATCATATTATAGAACCGCAGATAACTCGACTGCTTGAGTTTTGTCCATGAGAGGTGATTGAAGCTACCGTTTTACAAATATCGGGTAGTTAAAGGTAAAACTACCCAAGTCACATTTAATGCGTTCTTCAGGAGATCAAAAATAAAATTGCAAATGTGAAATGTAAATTCATAAAAGCTGTAGACGCTTTAAATTTGTTTCCGCACGACAGCTTATACTCTTTTTATAAATAAACATTATTCGTATGGTTAATTATTTTGTTTTTAAGATATTTAATAACATTTTTGAACAGGACTTAGGTAGTTTTAAGTATTAGAGGTAAAACTATCTAAGCGATGCTAAATTATGAGGACAAACTAGTAAAAAAAACATGTAGGTACAGAAAAACACATTTTTATTGACCGAACTACTATAGGTAGAAATATGGTTACCAGCAGCCAGATAACTTTGAATTAATTGAGTTAATAATATTAATTAACAGACAGCTGAAACAAAACAACAGCTGAAAAACACAGTTAAAACAAGTGAAAAGTTACATGTCAGTTTCATCAAACAATTGCTCCTCAGGAGTTTCATCTGGTCTGGCATCTTCACTTGACTTCGTAGATGAGAATCATTGGTGATAATCTTTTGGAATTACTCCAGATCGACAAAGCTTAAGAAGATCATTCTTTTTGTCCTCTAGTATTGTTAACTGGGATTGAGTACAGTGGCTTCAGGTTGACGGTTCTAGGCCTTCCAGGCTGTAATGTGTAAACTTGTAGATTGTAGTCACTCTTTTATTCATAATATGTTCATATTATGAGGAATGGACGAAGCAGATAATGTACGTTACATACCCAACCTCTTTTTAAAATTAGGCACAATCATTTTGTTTAGGTCTTAAAACACACTTCGGGGTTCCGTACTTTGAGTGCTGCAGGTACGGAACCCAGCCGAACACGACTGATGGTTTACGTACACGCGGCTGTCTAAATCCTCAGTTAAATAAGGGCGTACGAAACGATGTGCTAATTCAGTGCGGAGTCCCAGAAGGTCGACAGGATCTTAGTATCGAGTGGAGCTATAACGACCGTGCTAAAGCCAGGGTGTGTAAAACCTCTTTATTAAGCTGCAAATGTGTAATATTTTATACCTTTATTTTATTTTCAAGTTAAAACTACACAACGTTGTCGAACTTGTCGACAGTGGTGACAGGCTTTGTCGTGTACCTTCTATTTATCGGCGATTCTGTAAATGGTAAACACAAGCAGGACGTTTACTGCAGGATTATTGGTAATTTACTGTCTCGGACGAACCTGTTTACCTGTCGAGGTATTTGGCTTAGTTTTTGACTGAGGTAGTATTAACTCACAAGAGGTTATATGTTATCCATACTATAGGCTACATTAACGAGTCATATCCGATACACAGCAGTATGGCATTTTGGCACTGATTTACTATTTAACATTGATTTAATTATGCATAAAATTTAGCTCTGCTTTACAGCCCAGTTGGTGTAGGTTACAACTACCAGTAATTTGCAATACGGCTGATTTTTTTTTATAAGTACGTTAAAGTATGTAGATTAACATTAAACAAAGTTTACCAGTCTATCGATTTCCCAAAGTCGAAAAAAATCTATTATTTTTTTTTTATTATCCTTAATATTTCGAGCTGGGATGAAGATAGAGAAAAATAAAAATACCACCGTGGAGGGGAGGTATGTATGTATGTATTTTGCAGCAGAGGAAATCACTAAAAGGGTGAAATCTCATTCATATATAGGCCTATAAAGCGTTGAGTCATTCTAAATTGGCCGAATTTTAATATATCGAATTGAAACCTGACATAGTAGTTAAAATATATATTTTAAACATTTATGCTGAGTCTCAGCTTGTTATCTTGAAAATTATCGATAGAGCCACTTGACTTATCAATGGGTTTCTCGATTTTAGGAGTACCGGACCCACCAACTCATTTTAAACGGCTCCAGTTTAAAAAATTTTCAAAATATCAACCTGAAAGTTTTTTTACAAGTTAAATATATAGATTCAAACAAGATCAAGGAGTATAATTTTATTTTATTATTTACTTTTCAAAGCACAAGTAACTTAAAAAAGTATAATTTTAGACCTTTTTAGATTTTTCATCAAAACTCTTGAGTTAATCGGCTGCAGATTAGTCAATGTTTTAAATATAGTTTTTAAAATAAGTATAGGAAAAAACAATTGTGTTTGTAACTTCTGTACCAATTTTTAAATCGATATGTTCAAAAATTTCGAAAATGGAGTCGTTGAATCCAAAAGTGTTATAGTTAAAATGAGATAGGTAAAACAGAAGACTATTTCCAAGCACCTCGTTTTTTAAAAACAACATGAAAAAAATCGTTCATACTTACTAAGAATATTTATACTGGTGTACTCAACTTGTAAATCAAATTTGATGTTGATATTCCAAAATTTTACGAAACTGGAATAGATTGAAATTAGTTCGTGGGTCCGGTACTCCTAAAATCGAGAAACCCATTGATAAGTCAAGTGGCTCTATGTCGGGTAATTTTCAAGATAACAAGCTGAGACTCAGCATAAATGGTTAAAATATATATTTTAACTCCTTTGTCAAGTTTCAATTCGATATATTAAAGTTCGGCCAATTTAGAATGAGCCAACGCCTCATATATGAATGAGATTTCCCCCTTTTAGTGATTTCCATCGCTGCAAAATACATACCTGCATTAACGAATTTTTTCCAGTCAAACCATTGCTCGGACGAAATAAATACATATGACCTTTTTCATTGAAAAATACCTCCCATACACGGTGGTACTTTAAATTTTTCTCTATATTAATCCCAGCTCGAAATATTAAGGATAATCGGAGAAAAAAAAGATAATCGATTTTTTTCGACTTTGGGAAATCGATAGACTGGTAAACCTTTTTTATGTTAATCTACATACTTTAATGTACTTATAAAAACAAAATCAGCCGTATTGTAAATTACTGGAACTTTTGGTCTAAAATTACTCCTACCGACTGGCCTATTACAAATTAATATAGATTTTCTCGCATTAAAGTGCGCACTATCTAACAACTAAACATGGTTGTAATTTTGTATAAAACTGCAGTGTTGTATAATAATACAGGAATTGCATTTGCATAAAATGTTGAAATATTTTACAATTGATTTTATTTTGCATTAATTTTCGCACTGATTTACAATTTAACATTGATTTATTAGGCATACAATTTTGCTATGCTTTACAATTTAATATAGATTTCCTCGCATTAAAGTGCTCACTATCTAACAACTAAACATGGTTTTACATTTTTATAAAACTGCATTGTTTTACAATAATACAGGAATTACATTTACATAAAATGTAGAAATATTTTACAAATAATTTTATTTTGCATTAATTTTCGCACTGGTTTACTATTGATTTAATTAAGCATAAAATTTTGCTCTGCTTTATAATTTAATATAGATTTCCTCGCATTATAGTGCACACTATCTAATGACAAACACGGTTGTACATTTTTATAAAATTGCGGATTGATTTACAATAATACAGCAATTACATTTGCATACAATTTTGAAATATTTCACAATTGGTTTTATTTTGCATTAATTTTTGCACTGCTTTACAATTTAATATAGATTTCCTCGCATTAAAGTAGCACTATCTAACAACTAAATATGGTTTTACATTTTTATAAAATTGCGGATTGATATACAATAATACAGGAATTACATTTGCATACAATTTTGAAATATTTTACAATTGATTTTATTTCGCATTTATTTTCGCACTGCTTTACAATTTAATATAGATTTCTTCGCATTAAAGTAGCACTATCTAACAACTAAACATGGTTTTACATTTTTATAAAATTGCAGATTGGTATACAATAACACAGGAATTACATTTGCATACAATTTTGAAATATTTCACAATTGATTTAATTTTGCATTAATTTTCGCACTGGTTTACAATTTAACATGGATTACTTTTGCATAAAATGTCACACTGGTTTACAATTTAATATGGATTTACATAGCTAGAACTAACTGCACAACCATTTTTGTCTTTTCGCTCTAGTCGAATGAAAAGAAAAACTCTCTCATAGTATACGTAGTCGTTTGTGATAAATATGCATTTAATTTCGGCGAATCCAGTTAATGAATTAAGAAATTAGGAGCTAAATTTAACATAACTAACGTAGCCTACATAAGGCTTTGCATAAACCTTTGTTTCGCTTCGGTCCAACGGAACATGGGATTGGTAGTCGCTCATCACGTAAAGGCTGACTCTATAAAAGTCAGAAGAAAATGCTGATAAAGTTATTTAGTTGTTAAAGAGCACTTTAGTTAATACCGTTTTACTCAGCAACTGACTAGGCGCCAGTGCTTCATTGTCTGGTGATGATCAACGATTAGCAACGTAACTAAATGATACTCTACCGCGAAATCTTTGTTGATTTTCCAAAAGTTTGTTTCTCTCGTTAGAAATAATGTATAATGAAGTAATGAATAGAGCAAATAAGTGAAAATCGAAGGAACATTGAGGAATTTTATTAATATTTTAGGTTAAAAAGTTAACGAACAGTGCTCACGTCTTTTTTTCATCGCGGACATCGAATCTATGTCCTCAGGCCATCATAAACATTGTTTTCGGGGAGGGATGACGAAGCGTACGGCTGTTATGTAGAAAAGGTGTGGGCTGTTAGTCCGCACCCCACCCCCCGCTTTTTTTAACAGGGTATGATAAATTTTAGCTCCGCGCTGGATATTGAAAAGACCAAATACAAAACTCTGTAAACATAATTTAATCCTTAATCCTATAGGCCTACTTATACAAAGGTAATTCCAAAGATGCCACTCAAAAGATTTGTCAGGTTAGGTTAGTTCAGCGCCAGGTACATCCGTAAAGTGTGATAAACAGGCCAACTCTCAATCAGAAAAGGCCCAGACTCTATGTCCGCCTTTACGAGATATTTTGTGGTTGACCCTTCGTGGGAATGTACCCAGATTCCCTTTCGTACGTTCATATTTTTTAACACCTCACCAAATAAAAGTTAGGCCTATACTATGTAACGTTCATATACTTCACATATTCTAAACATGCTTATATCATCATGTTTTTTTCCCCGCTACCTTGTCAATTTCATATTTTACTATTACACAACGTTGAATCTAGTAAAATAAATAAACTAAAAGTTTTTTTACGTAAATTAAACTTGAGAAACAGTTTTCTCAGATACATTTATAGTGGGGTGGGATAGCTGAAAAATATTTCACATCTGGCAACCAATGCGCCTCTTTGGATTTTGATAGTACATGGGTAGACGGGTCTAAAAAAGCCTGGGACACAAATTTTCCTGGACCTCTAGCGGTGTTGATGACGTAATCAATATGGTCGCCAAATTGTGACACGCTCTTATATTTCCCCATATAACTCGGGTTTGTACTTTGATATTAACCAATATTGTTAGTGATTATTAATCAGGAGAAAATGCGCTTTCCAAAGGTATATGTGATATCATTGTTTAGTTTCATAATACCAGAAATATTTGTAACTTTATTAAAATGTTTGTTTTTGATTTTGATTTTTTCGAAACATTTTGCTTAATAACTTGGAATCCGTCACATGTAGCTGAAAACGTGTCATATACTTTTTTGTTTGTCAGAAAAGTACCTTTCCAACGGTATATGTGACTTTATTTTATCACATACATTTGCTGAAAATTTTTTCACATACATTTGCTGAAAATTTGCTAAAATAATGTAGCGTTGCACAGCTAGTCGTTATGGCAACAATGTAATTTATATGGAATCCGAAAAGTAATAGAGCGGCTTTATAACTATTTAAATAGAAAATGTAATTATTGTAATTTATGATGTATATGTAAATAAATTATAGTTTTTTAGGGGGTATTTGTTTAAATCGTAGCCCCTCGAAATTTAAATACGTACATTGATCATGACCCAGCCTTTACCCCTAGGAAAGTTTTAAATCCTTGGCTAAACTCTGTCCTGTGTAGATTGCATATTGAAGACATACAAGGAATAGAGCATGTGCCTAGAGTATCGTTTGCTGATTTTCATGCATACAATGTACCAGGTGTTAGAAAATAAAGTGTAATAAGACGTCATTGCTTCCATTTCTTAATGACGAAATTGCGACGCAGCAATGGTACGTCATGTGATGGATATCATAGTAAAGGCTACAGCAAAAATAAATGAAAATCAAACACCCGTGATTACATGTGACCAACCCACGTATGCTATTGGGAAACAACTGCAATGGAAATTTCCTGACAAGTATGGCGAGGATCACATCATAATCATGATGGGTGGCCTTCACATAGAAATGATGGTCATTAACTTACTTGGCAAGTGGTTCACTAGTTGTGGATGGACTGAATTAGTAACAACCACTGGTATTTGCAAGTTCTGGTGTTGCAGAATCCTGCCTTTTATCGTCGCATGTAAAAATATCTCGGTATGCACATGGTTACTTTAACCGCCCTGCATTGTCTACAGGTAAAAGCGTTAAACAAAGCATGTGAAACAAATTCCAGCATCAACGGCGAAAGAATTGAACTGTGGATTTTGTCGAAAGCATATGAATGTCCTCATTTCCAATATTGGAACACAGTCATCAAACCGTAGACCCTTCTAGTGCAACTTGTATTGAGTATTCGTACATATAACTTTACAACGCACGTCGATATTTTGGCTCAGTTATGTCCTAGGACGTTTGCGTTGGATGCAGTCCACTATTCTCGTTGGTTGCCAGTATTTGAACGCACTCTACAGGACCTTCCAGATATACGTGCTGAATTTCTTCGTGTCAACTTTACGAGCAGCAAAACTGCTACACAGTTTTCTGCAATATCTGACGATCAGCTTCATGAACACAATAACAAAGTTATAAAGGGTGAAGGTGACGCTATTTTAATCCTTGATAGTGAAAATGCTCTACTTAAGTGGATGGTAGCAGGAAATAGGATCAATTCTTTAATTGATTAATTTGATTAGAAATCAAATTTAAAAGATGGCAATAACTTCGGCGCAAAACATCATGAAAATAACAATGCATTTGAGAAAAGGTTCTTGACCCATGCGAAAGAAATGATCAACGTCTTAATTGGTTCCTGAAGAAACCGATTTGGTGCCAATAGGGAGCACCAAACTAATTCTTAGTGTGCAAGCTGTCAAGTGTGTTACGGAAGCATTTACTGTAGGACTAAAACAGTATGATGAATATGTTGTCCCGTCTCGATCAAGTTCAAAATTCAATTCATGAAATTATTCCTCAAACCAATATTCACAACTTAAAGACTATAAAAAGAAAAACAGATAAGGCAAAGTCCAAGATGTCTAACTTGCGTAAAGACTCCAACTTGTTCTGCAAATTGTTTGTCTGAAGCACGGGATGGCAACATTGATGATTTCTTTTCACCTGAAAACCAAATGTACCTACCATCTATTTCAGATGATGTGAAACTCCGAAAACCAACCAAAAAGTTGGATATTATTGACTGCTTTCAAGCAAAATATATAATTAGCTTTAAACACAGCCAACCGAATGTAACAGCTAAAACATTTGATGGAGCAGCCACAATACACATGCTTAGTCCTGGTATTGCCACTACATTTTCCGGGTACTAAGGACATGTTTTCAAACCATATTTCACTAATCAACTGAAGTATAGTCACGACTAGATATTGTGTTCAAGAGATATACTAGTAACATTTTGAAGGCAGATACCCGAGACACAAGAGGAAGTGGCATAAGTATTAAAGTATCAGACTCATCGGCAATTCCAAAACAATTTAAGCAATTCCTATGTGTCAACGAAAACAAGACACAATTGTTCCGGTTGCTAGCTAAGAAATGGTGGCAGACGAGTATGCTGGACAACAGGTTATCTGTACTTATGATGAACGAGTCCTCACGTCAACGATTTTATCAAGCATTTCTCCCGGCTCACATGAAGAAGCAGATGGCAGCGTACTTCTCCATGTTAAGCATGCCGTAAAAAGTGGACATACTCGCATCTTAATACGAACTGTGAACTGAGATGTAGTGGTTATTTCAATATCACTGTTCCCACATATACAAGATATTGATAAACTATCGATTGAGTATGGTTGTGAGAAATACAGGAAATTAATTCCAATTCATTTGATTTTTACCAAACTGTCAAAGGAAAATTGCAGAATTTGTTGGCTTTTCATTCTGTAACTGGTTGCGACTTGCGACGCAGTTTCCACATTTTGTGGCATTGGCAAGAAGACAGCTTGGAAGGTCTTGATGTCATTTCGTGAAATTTATTATGTATGACATCGGCTCTGTACAGGCACCTCTGATATTGATGATGAATGCCAGCGATTTGTTATTCTACTTTATGATCGAGAATCAGATCTTCAGAGCATCAATGACTGCAGACGAGTGTTATTTACAAGAAATAATCGAGCAATCGAAAATATACGTCCTACAGCAGATGCTTTAACACAAAACATGAAATGAGCTACTCTCCGAGCAATAATTTGGAACAACAGCCTCGTTTCACAATACACAGTGCCTTCGTCAACCAAGTGGGGATGTATATTATCTTCAGGAGGATCATACCGACCTATGTGGACAACAATTCCAGAAGTGTCAAAACACTGTGTACAACTTACCGCCTGTACTTGCCGTAAGCGATGCACATCTTGTAAATGTGTTAAAATGGGAATACGATGTCCGAACCTTTGTGTATATGAAGTATAGTGCTCTACAGTGATCGGAAATCACAAGTGAATTTACACTAACCACTTAGATATTATTACATACGACAGCAAGATATTATTTTATTTGGATATTATGGCTGCCATTAGTGTATTTGATAATGTATAGGACATGGATTTTTGATATTAAATAGGAATAATATTGTACTGTACATTCTGTTGTTTTTCATTCTTGTACTTAATGTTTGAAATTTATCTCACAGTCATGCCTTAAGAGTGCCTCATATGATTGATTTTAACACGAACATAAAAGTTTTATAGCCCTAAAAAAGCTAGAATTTATTTCCATATACATAAAAAATTACAATAATTACATTTTCTATTTAAATAGTTATAAAGCCGCTCTATTACTTTTCGGATCCCATATAAATTACATTGTTGCCATAACGACTCGCTGTGCAACGCTACATTGTTTTGGCAAATTTTCAGCAAATGTTTGTGATAAAATAGAAGTCACATATACCGTTGGAAAGGTACTCTTCTGACAAACAAACAAGTATATGACACGTTTTCAGCTACATGTAACGGATTCCAAGTTATTAAGCAAAATGTTTAGAAAAACTCAAAATCAAAAACAAAATTTTTAATAAAGTTACAAATATTTCTGGTATTATGAAACTGAACAATGATGTCACATATACCATTGGAAAGCGCATTTTCTCCTGATTAATAATCAAACCCGAGTTATATGGGGAAATATAGGAGCGTGTCACAATTTGGCGGCCATATTGATTACGTCACAGCACCGCTAGAGGTCCAGGAAAATTTGTGTCACGGGCTTTTTAGACTAGTCTACATATGTACTATCTAAATCCAAAAGGGCGCATAGGTTGCCGGATGTGAAATATTTTTGTATAATTTTCAGATATCTCACCCCACAATTAAAAATAAACAGTTTATTACTCCTATTGTACGTTTTGTATTTAACTGTAATTAACCTTAATGATTAATAGTAATAATGAGTTTATTTAAAAAAACGAATAAATACAAATATATTTCCACAAAAACTCAATACATGGGCGACGCAAAGCTGCGAAGCATTCATTACACAAAATCTCAAACTTAAACAAAAACAAAATAACAAACAATTCCAGTTTCCCCAATAAAACATTACAATGTTTCCAATATAAACAACACTCCTCCATCCACTAATCATTAAACAAATCAATCAAACACTTCTATACTTTTACTTGTAAGCTTTAATTTGATAGTTATACAATTTAAACCAATCTTTGCCATTCAAGTACTGTATACAATCTTTCTGATTTAACTCTAGATTACCAAACCATTTTGCTCTAAATTCTTTCAACCCAGGGCAAATAGTGGTAAGTATCCTTCACTTCAAATCTGTTACATAATTAACAGGATTCTTCTGCCCTATCAACCCTGAAATGTACATTCGGTACCTACAAAATACAAGAGATATAATACGTACTGCTTCTATCTGATAAATAATGTGTTTCTCCTTGATTAACTTTTAACTCTTTATAAAATTTCTGATGTTTTCAATAACAAGTTATTCTTAAACGCTAATTTAATAAAATTGTGCAACTCCTTTATACACAATTTTCCACCTTTATCTTTAAGATAATTATAGGAATTTACGTTATATCTTGCACACAAACGTTTAAAACCTTTACACCTAAACACCTGCTAATTATTGCTTATGTCAATAATTTTGACAATCGATTCTTTTTAACAATAATAGTCTTCGATTAAATCTAAAATGTATGCCTACTCCTAAAGTATACACAAATATTTGACTAATTTCAGTCTACAAGTACACTACAAAATCAGGCGAATTTTTTCGTAGGCAATAAAGCTTTTTAATAAAGAATGTACAATATCCGACCAGCGTAACATAAAACTGCTCTTGAGACTGCCTTAAATATTTCTGTCTTCGTGGAATATTTCTGTACTATTCTTTAAAAATTATTATATGTAACATTTATCCCAAACTTTGCCGCGCTTAATCTTTCTTGCAAATGTTGAATCCATAATAATCTTAGTGTGAACAATACTCAAAAATATTTATATTTATTTACAATTTTAATGATTCTACCTTCATACTTCCAACACTCGTTTTCTTTACTCTGCCACTATTTCTAAAAATAATTATTTTATATCTATCCAAGTTCAATGTCAAGCTCGACGGTATACAGTAATTAGCCAGATTGGCAACACATTCGAACAACGATATCATCTGCACAGAGAAAACGCCTTATCTTCACACCCGCCGGCACCGTCCAAATACCACCCTCCAATGCCTTATTGAATAATATAATCCCTAAAAAAACCGAGATAAAATGAGCGAACTCAAATTTTAAAATAAGTTACGGCTCTCAAATCAAAGCTGTTTTATTTTATGCTTTACTTGGGAAGACCACTGCGTGCTCCGCACGCCAACCCCGTTGGAACCTTTCTACATACATAGCCTATGTTATGTTTTCTTTATAATAAAGGTGTACCTTATAATAATAACCTCAAAGCTAAGATGGTAAATAATGTTAAAGATCTAAATCTAATTATTTCATATATTTTATAATAGAAGTTTTAATAAAGGTTAATAGAACCAGCAAGGCTCATATCTGCACTTGAACACAAACCTAACCTAAAAAGTTATAAATACAAATATTTGTTTAAAATTTTGAAATCAGCTGTTAAGGAAAATATTATATCAAACAGCTCATAAATGTAGAAACAATTTAATTATTATTTATTTATGGCACTTCCATTACCGTAAAATATTTAGTATAGTGTGTGATATTTTTACGTTTAACAGTTGGCATTGTTTATGTAAACCTAACCTAAAAGTTAGAAATACATATAATTGATTCAAAGTTTGAAATCAGCTGTTAAGGTGGCCACTGCGCCCTATCTTCCTCCCATGTTGACATGTTATGTCCGTTTTTATCAGCAACTGATAAAGATATCATAATTCTGTTTTTCCCCCTGAAAATAAATGCTTTTGTACATATGTGGAAACTGTAAAATTAGTTTTATACTAATTTAAAAAATAACTGTGATTTTTAAAAAAAACCTGTTTTGATTTTTTTTTAAATTTATTTCTATATTGATTTTTTTAAAAAAGGATGTTTTTATTTTTAAAACTATATTTGAGTTTCCAGTAATCTGGGTAGGTTTGATAAGTGTGCAAAACACATTTCAAGCAGATACCTTTGGTAGCTCCTGAGATAAAGGGACATTTGTCGTAAAAAAATCAAACTTTCGGAAAAAGCAGTAGAAGACACTGAAGTTTCAGTTTTTAGCTGAAACCCAAGAACATGGTCTTACTCAAATGTAAATAAAGTAGGTTTAAATATTTGTATTATATAAGTGTTGTATATCATTGTAAACAGAAAAGAATAAGCTAAAACATAAAACAAAAAATGACAAAAACATTTTTCCTGTGCAGTGACCCTCTTAATGAAAATATTAAAGCAAACATTTGATTACTGTACAAACACTAAACGTATTTAATTATTATTTATTGTGGCACTCCCATTGCTGTAAAATAATTAGTATAGTTTGTGTTACTTTTGTATCCAACAGAGGGCGCTGTTTTTCAAAAAAGTATATAAAAACACTCGTGGATTCGGATGCAATATTGTGTCAAAATATCAAAGCAAACATCTGATTACTGTACCAACACTAAACGTATTTCATTATTATTTATTGTGGCACTCCCATTGCCGTAAAATAATTAGTATAGTTTGTGTTACTTTTGTATCCAACAGAGGGCACTGTTTTTCAAAAAGTATATAAAAACACTCGTGGATTCTGATGCAATATTGTGTCAAAATGTCAAAGCAATCGGTGAAGAACATTCGGGGATTTTAGATATCGAACAAACGAACATTTACATTTTTATTTATATAGATTAAAGAGAAGTAAAATTTCATTAAAAATATCATGTAGTTATTGAAATGTATTTGTCCCGTAGTTTGCTTTGATTAGCGAAGTTACCTCGTCTCCCCTTAATCAGCTGTAACTAATTGTCTACAGATGATCTACTCTAAAGCATTGTCGTAATAAACTGCCGTATTTGTTCTCACTTGTTATATCTTTTACGACTGTTGATATAACCCCTTTCGCCGAGTATGTCTCCGACACCGATCATAATTCGAACCTAAAAACGCAAACGACTAACAAATTCCATCCGTCAATTGGAGTCCAGAAATTTGCACTAAATTACCGAATAAAGTCCGTCTCTGATGAAGTTCTATTCAAATTTAGAATGAGACAATATGTTAGGAATTTTCCAGTCTCGTCACGAAATAACGTCGCTAAGTAATATCAGAGGTCGTTATGAATTTGTAGTGAGGGCGGATCAATGCGTCTACCCTACGTACCCTGTGTCCAGGTCAATTATGACTTGTAAAGAAAAAAGTCGGTGGGTATGTATGATCCAATTTGTATGCGTGTTCGCTACAAACATCAGACCGTTTGTCGGATCGGGGCAAAATTTGCCATAGCGATTAATAGCACAAGAAAGGGCTAACGCCGTAAAGTTATTTCGATTACTTAAGGCTCTAGCTTTCGGCCATGTTGGCTGACACTCCATAACACCAATGTTAAATTAAATCCAAATTTTTCCTTTCTTTTTGATCGGACAATATATTATAAACGATATGTTATTTTAAAGCTATGGTCAATATGCATGAAAATGGCTTTTTCAAAACTAAGAAAAATATTTTTTTAAATATTTATTAACAATTTAAAACATTGATTTTTAATATTTTTGTATGTTGTCACTATTAATTATAGCGAAAAACTACCAAGCCATTCGCACGAAGAATTTCGTCCCCTAGAATTCGGTATTTAAAAAAAAAAACGCCATTTGAATAATTGCGGGTTTTAAATGGATTTAGGATGAGTAATGTCCGCGTAACCTACCGCCGCTATAGGGAGTCGCAGGTTGCTTTCTGTTTTACTAGAGCCGACCCTTAAATTGAAGGTGTCTAAAATTGTGTAACAATACAACCTAAATTCATGAGGTTGGACAGCTGAAATATTGCACAATTTTTTCTTATGTTATACATAAAAAAAAGAGAGCCCTCGCATTTTGATTGTTTGAATTTAAGGGATGAAAACACAGGGATACCAACCCCTAAAATTATAAATTAATTAGTTTAATTCCCTTGAAGATAGAGAGCTGAAATGGAGTAAATAAATGTATTTTATAAATGTAACATGGAAAACAAACCATTCGAATTTCGGTTGGTACTGTAAAAGCGGTTAAAATTTTATGGGATAATGCCTCTATACAATAAATATAAATTTTCCTGACTCCCTGCAAGCTAGAGCAGAAATGTTTTACATTTATTTCATAAATGTCACATGGAAAACAAACTAATCGAATTTCGGTCGGTACTGTAAAAGCGGTTAAAATTTAATGGGATAGTGCCTCTATACAATAAATATATAAATTGTACTGTCTTCCTACAAGCTAAAGAGCTGAAATTTGGTACATGTATTTCATAAATGTTACATAGAAACATAAACCAATCGAATTTCGGTCGGTACTGTAAAAGCGGTTAAAATTAATTTTTGGTAGGCCTAATGCTCCATAAATATTGTAATGCTTCTATACAAGGCATACATAAATATAAAAGGTAAATATAAATTTTACTGACTTCCTATAAGCTAGAGAGCTGAAATTTGGTACATTTATTTCATTAATGTTAGATAGAAAAATAAACCAATTGAATTTTTGTCGGTACTGTAAAAGCGGTTATAATTAAGTGGGGGTAATGCCTATACAATAAGTATACATTCTACTGCCTTCCTACAAGCTATAGAGCTGGAATTTTACATGATTATACTTAGGGAAACCCTCTCGTGTATTTCGATTACTTGAGTCTAAGAGGTGAAATGGTTTAACTGCCATTAAATATACAAAACTCCTACGTGGTATAAAGCTATAGATCTGAAACTTGGCACATATTACTCTTACGTTTATCTATGTAGGAAAGAAAAACTATTGCATTTCAATTATTTGTATCTAATGGGTACAATATTTTTCGTAGCCAATATTTTAGGTAAAACGAACTCAAAGACGTGAATGCACATAGCTTTTTTAAAAGCTATGTACAGTAACAAACTGGCAACAATCTTGCTTCTATTTAATCAATCTTCTCTAAGGTTTAACCAGTTTAAAGGAAATCCAGGTGGAAGGTTCATATCCTCTAAGATTAAACAGCATCGTTAAACCTCGATGTTTCTCTATGATTCTGTGCGCTTTCTCACGATTTCTGTAAATATCTGATCAATGCGATCATACACGGACTATACTCACTAAGCGTTTCCGGACCAGGAAAATCGGACTGAAATATTTGTTTTTAATTAGGCCTATTACGAGTAATTGTAAGGCTGAATATATTCCTTTCATTGGTTTATTCATATCCGCCCACTCCTGATAGCTAACACACAAACGTACCGTAAGCACAAAGCAACCGATGATTTAAAACGAGTTTGTTTCAGTCGATAAAGTTTTGAGAAGGAAATCGGTATCATTATAAACAGTAGTTTATGATATCATTGGATCGCTTTAATCAGAAACAGCGATAATTTAAAGCTTTATAGAGTCCATGTATACTCTATATTACAATATATCTGTGGCGGCGGAGGGGGGCGCTATAGGGGTCTTGCCGTTTTATTGACTTGGTCAAACAAAATACTTATGACGCGTAAGTTGATCTCCGGCTTCAATTCGAAACAACCATAACGTATTTATTGTCCCTCGGTCGGTATTCCTCTTGAAAAGGAGGCGGCGCCGGAGTGGCGTCCATCGGCACAAATAAATAGTTGCCTGAGCTTAAGAATACCAGGAATTTTAAACAGTGTAAAAGAGTATTTCTATTCTTTGAGCAGGATTTTTAAATCATTTAGAAA
>JAGFPH010002057.1:19416-33414 GCA_018207615.1 Philaenus spumarius | reverse complement strand
GAATCAAAAGGGCTACGAAAAAGGTGTTTTAATATTTTTTGTTAAAATGTACGGGTTTTGAGTAGTTTAGGTTTGAAATTTTCAAACAGCCGCCGCGTTATTTTGAAACGCATGATTGGATATAATCGCTTATTTTTCTTGAGACAGATCTTTGTTAGGTTAAACTGCTTGCCAAGTTTGAACTCAATCAGTCAAACATTTCTCTAGATATGAATTATTTTGTAAAAAAAAAACAAAATGGTGGATATCTGGAAAACGAAGAGTTTTAGGACACATGTTTATAAGTATTTTTTTAAAATTTATTTTTATGTAAGGAACCCACTCCAGAAGTTTGGCGTCCTATTTAAGAAACACCCTGTATTTAATAAATCTTTCTTCTTTTGCACTGCATGAGTTGTTTAGCTGTCCCTAAACGTTTGCCTAAGACTGTAGGCTATACTATTGCATAGTAAATAAATATTGTCATGTCGAGATTTGTCGCTTAAAATCAGACACAGAACAACACTTACGGTAGAGAGGGTGGGGTAGGGAGGTAAGCTAAGCTGAGATAAAGGAAGGTAAGGCGTTGGTCATGCCGTTGAAATTTTAATTTCGCGAGGAATTTTTTGTTCGCTAAGATATTTCATCATTTTATATTATAAGTAGCGTAATCTAATACCGAGGAGGCGGACGCCGGAGGCGATGAAGACGATACACAAAAAATCGAAAGCATTTCTCCTTGGAAATGAGTCATTAAAATCCAATAAGGAATGATGAGTTTTTGATGTGAATTTTCGCGCCACTTTTTCTTATTATACACCGACGTGATTGATATTTAATTTGCATCCTGTTAGGCCGGTGCGCCGCGCCGTCACGGGAACAACAAGAAAATATCGTCGCTTCGGATTAATAATTAGTTTTTTTTAAATCCATTTTCCTGGATCGTAACAGGAGCCCGTAGTCGGATACTTTGAAGCTTGTATTACTGTCTTTAGAAGGGACAACGTAATCACTCGATGCACTAGGTAAAAACTGTGGGTGACCGATTCACGATATGAGTAGCTATTTCATGTCTGTCTGTTCGTGTGTAACTACACGTACTGCACGTAATGCTTTCGTTTTGCAATGAAAAATTATTCTTTACTGTTTACAATGATATACAACAGTTGTATGATACAAACATTTAAACTTACTTTATTTACATTTGATTGAGACCATGTTCTTGGGTTTTCAGCTAAAAACTGGAACTTCAGTGTCTTCTACAGCGTTTTCCGAAACTTTGATTTTTTTAAAGACAAATGCCCCTTTATCTCAGGAAATACCAAAGGTATCTGTTTGAAATTTGTTTCGCACACTTATCAAACCTACCCAGATTACTGGAAACTCAAATATAGTTTAAAAAATAAAAATAGCCTTTTAAAAAAATATATATATAGGATTTTAAAAAAATTCAAATTTTTTTTTTAAAATACATAGTTTTTAGACTTTCAAGTTCAAAAAAGTCACTAATTTTAGACTTTCCACATATGTAAAAAGGCATATATTTTCAGGAAAAAAACAGAATTATGATATCTTTATTAGTTGCTGAGAAAAAGGGACATTTGTTAACATGATGGAAGATAGGGCGCAGTGACCCCTCTTAATCAGCTGTTGATTTGCTTGGCCTCTGCTAACTATATCTCGATGAAAGTTATACTAATCAATTCCTAGGTTGTATCATACAAATCTTTGGTAAAATAATCGATATTTGGGTTTATAGTTAGTTTGTATACTGGCCAAAAAGAAATCCAAACGCTGTAAGCTGCCCAGCTGACTATTCAGTAATGCTACGAGAGATTAGTTTTTTTTTGTTGTGTTGTATACAGGATGTTTCTGAAATAGGATGCCAAACTTCTGGAGTGGGTTCCTTACATAAAAATAAATAAAAAAGTTCCTATAAACAAGTTGTACTGTTATTATCTCTAACTTACCGATCATCATTCATTCGATTGTTTTGAAAGTTACGCCATCCGGTAGGGAATAAAAATGGCTACAAAAAAGGTGTCTCGTAATTTTTTGTTAAAATGTACGGTTTTTGAGTAATTTAGGTTTGAAATTTTCAAATTGCAGCCATTTCTAAACGCGTGATTGGATATAATTGTTTATTTTTATTGAGATAGATCATTGTTAAATTAAACTATATGCCAACTTTGAACTCAATCAGTTAATAATTTCTGAAGATATTAATTATTTTGTAAAACAAAACAAAATGGTGGATATCTAGAAAACGAAGCGTTTTGGGTAAATGTTTATAGGAACTTTTTTTATTTATTTTTATGTAAGGAACCCACTCCAGAAGATTGGCTTCCTATTTAAGAAACACCCTGTATCACTTTACAATTTGATGATATATTTTTGAAGTGTAAACTTCTTTAGGCGCCCGAGCACTTTTAGATGAGGTAAAAATATACAAACTCATAATATATTTTATAAGTATACTATGAGTATACTGAGTAAAAAATTAATAGGCTAAAGTTTACTATTTTGTACTATTTATATCATACGTTTATGAACACAATATAACGGTTTTTGAAAATGTATCCAGCAATCAACATTCGCGTATGACAGTACTTCAAAATGAAACCAAATTTTTAAATTTATTCCACGAATTAACGGAAAAAATGACTTATTCTGTAGCATTGCTCTTATGGGAATCAGATTCAATATGGAGGACAGGGTAGCACCCCTTAATGTTATTTCTTGAGAGAATAAAAAAAGCAACGAATGAGTGATATTGAATGTGTATGAGTGAATGCGAGTGATTTAAGTTAATATGTAGTATTAAATGTTGAGAATGGTAGTTTTGAGTTTTCTTTCATTGTTAGGCAATTTATTGCATTGCTTATGTTATTTTTCCTAGATCCTGTGCAATTGTAATGGTTATTGTAACTGTGTCGGCTGCATTTCCCTCTTCGACTTCTCACTTAAGTAGTAAATAGATAATATAAATATATTGTTTCTTTTTTATTTGTTTCTTCTTATTATTATTTTGTTGTTTTTGTTGCCCCAAACAGGTGTTTTATATATCTCGAGGTTTTATTGTTTCACTTTTTGTTGTTATTGAAAGTAATTACAACTTACTATTTTCTAACTACAATATTGTAAAATGTTTTCTATATTTTGATAGAAGATGTAGTATGTTTAGTTTAAGATTTTATATTGTTGTTGGTCTTGTAGAGAAGCGAAAATAAAAACTTACTTACTGTTCTGAATATAATTTGTGTTCGGAAAAGGTTTATGTAATTCTTAAAAATATACCGTGTCTTTGCGGTAGGATTTTTAATCTGGAAAAAATAGTTCAAGAGTGTTCGATTCGAGATTTTTTGAAATTACTCTTACAATATGTTTTTGGAATATTAAAATATTTTTGAACGTTGAGAGATAAGTACCGCCCCATTTATTTTTTGATAAACCCAAATATTTACGTTTAAATCGGACTTGTAATTTTGATTTTCATATTTTTTTTTAAAGTTTTTGGTGGAAAGAGATAAACTAATAACTCCCACTAAAAGGATTCTTGAAATTACTTGTTTCATCGAATCACTCCATATAAAGCTAGTGTTAATGTTTACAAAAATGATGGAATTCATTTTCGAGCTTTCGTTAGTTTCTGTTAAATTGGTATATTAAATAATGATATTGATCAAAGATGGTTTTGATCTTTAGGCAAAGACACCGCAAACAACATATCCATTACGTGAACTGTCTGAACTAAACTAAAATTTAGTCGTTTTACTAGACATATAAGGGAAACCCACCAAATATTTTGTTCTAAACCCTATATTTAGTAAATTCCATATTAAAATAGTACAGATATCGGACCGAAGAAAAATGTAAATAATTGACAGCTTTATTGATTTTAGTTTATTTTCATATTTTCATTTAGTTTTTTTGTCATATTATAAAATTAGTTTTAGGATCTCTCATAGTTCGTTTTTGAGAGGAACAGAAATCTATTTTTAACTCGATGTTTGTGATATAAAAATGTAGTGAGTCGGTCGGTCATTCATGTTGAAAGAGTTTTCAACACTATCCCTACGTTAGTGCCCGCTCATCGACTTTGTAAGATAGGTTGCATTTACTGTATTGAAGGGATTTTAAACAATATACAGAGTTTCGAAACTATAGGCACAAACTTCAGGATATTGTTTCTTGGGTCAAAAGAAACGTAAAATGTTATATAACCGTGGGTGTATTTTGTTTCGTTTAACGTGTTTCTGTCTGTATGTACTTTTTACTTAAACATAAATATTAAGACAACTGCTTAGAGAATTTAAACAAAATTTTGGTTGATTGTTACCCTTGTTAGGCCCTAGGTTGACAAACACTTTTAATCCATTATCTCTTTCCGTTTCAGAATGGCTGCCAATTACATTTTCAACTTAATATTACACAAACCTACACATTTTACAAACGATTTTTAGGAATAATTTCCTTTTTTAAATTTAATGATAAATTCAAAACAACTTATTCTTCTAAAATCAGGGATAAATTAACGAAATTATGGGCATTTTCGTGCACCAGTGCATGGCCATTATTTGCTACACGGTAATGAGACAACAATGGAATAAAAGACTAATGTAGGGTTTGAGACACACTGTAATTGCAGGTTTCCTTTTATTACAAAAATGATTGTATTGTTTTAATTACTTGACTATGACAATTGTTAAAAAAATTTAAAAAAAAAAACTATGTTTTACTTAAATAACTGTAATAATTTAGATAATTTTACCGTGAAAAATTCTCAGTTATGTAGGCTATCAAAAAATGAGTTTTCAGTAACTTTAGATAAAACTGGGATCAGACAACTTACAACGGAAAAAAATCTTATAATATTGCTCGATAATAGAGTACAAGTAATGGCCATGTAAGGGAGGACGAAAATGCCCATAATTCCGTTAAAGGAATCAGGTTCTACCTGATTTGAAAAGAATAAGCTGTTTTGGATGTTTCAAGATATTTAAAAAAAAAAATAAAAATAATTCTTACACATTTTTTTAAAATGGGTAGTTTTTTTGTAATATTCAGTTGAAAACTGTAAATTTCAGAAATTTTGAAACGGAAAGAGGTACTAGAATTAAAATGTCCGTCAACCTAGTAAGGGCAAAACTTAAACAATATTTGATTTAAACTCATTTAGCATTATTATTATTATTTTTAAAGTAAAAATTACATACAGACAGTAACCCGGTAAACGAAAAAATATACCCACGGGCACATGACGTTTTACGTTTCTTTTGACGGAAGGAAAAATATCCTGAAGTTTGTGCATAGAGTTTGACAACACCCTGTAATGAACATTACAAGAAGAAAGGTCCGTTAATATTCCCTATGCACGCCCAGACCGTTCGATGGATTGGAACCAAATTTGGCATAGTGATTAATTAGAAGTAATTATTTAAATTACCTACATTTAACGGTGTTAAAATGAGGTAACCACCGTAAATAAATACATATTTAATTCCCGTGAGAATAGAGAAATGCAATTTGGAACAATGGTTTCTTATGTGATAAATTTAAAAATTATAGGCCTGGCACTTCCCTTGAACTAGAGAGCTGAAATTGCTTACATTTATTTTATAAGAAATGTTACATAGAAAAGTATACCCCTCGAATTTCGGTCACTTTTAAGTCTAAGGGTTTAAAATGGGGTAACTAACTCCATACAATAAAATTAATTGTTGTAAATAAACAAATACAAATATATTGCACCAACTTCCTATACGCTAGAGAGCTGAAATTTCTATCAGTATTAATCTTAGTTGATATACGAGGTGCCTTAAAAGTCCCCCCCCCCCTATTATTTTTTTTTATTTATGAAAATAGACAGATTTGCTTTGGGGATTGTTAACATGACCCCCATGTTAAATGACTCCCATCGTAAATTTCAAACCCTCAACCAGAAATGGGGTATTTTGGGGGTAAGTCGAACATTTTAAATGAGAACCCCTTTGAGTGACACCTCATTTTAAAGGTCGTGATAAATGAAGAAGATTGGCTCATACCAGAGGTCTGTATGTTGACTTTATCGAACACAATGGCCAATCAAAGATATAATTTCACAAAAAAAAACTCATATTTAAAGTTTCATTAATAATTTTGTTACAATGAGTAAAACCTTTAGCACTCACCTCATTTTCACTCAGATTAAGTGCTCGAAATGAGAACCATTGACTTCTTGACAAAAATACAGCCTGGACTCAATGGTTGACTAACATTTCCCAACATTTCTGGTGTGATAAGGTGACAAGCGTGTTCGATCCTTACTATGTTTTATAACTTAGATTGAGTGACCTACTGGATGAAACCCTTGTAAAAAATAGCAGATGTATCATCTTTAACATTTTTGGTGTTATTTAAATGGGGGAAAAAATTTTGGGGAAAAATAATAATAATATAATTTTTCTGAAAAAAAATTTTCCCCATTTAAATAACATCAAAATGTTAAAGATAATACATCTGTTATTTTTTACAGGGATAACTACTCTTAAAAATAAATAATAATTCGTACTTTTCGTATGAGCCTAGACGTGGCAGATATTACTATTAAGTTATATATAGGAAATAAAACACAATTGCATTTAAATTATTTTCGTTTGAGGCTCGGCTCCCTAAATACAAAACAGCGAAGTTGGCAACCAATTTCAATGTTAAAATAACCATACCGTCACTTTTAAGCATATTTTTGTGTTATTTTCGTCAAAAAACAAAAGATTTTTCTTAACGTAAAATAGATTGTGGGTGTTGATTGCTAAGGTTTTTTTTGCAACTGAGCAAACAATTAATAAAGTTTACTATTTACATCAAACGTTTATGAAAAGAATAAAACGGTTTTTGAAAATGTAATCAGCGATCAACATCCGTATATGACAGACCAAATTTTTAAATTTATTCCACGAATTAACGGAAAAAATTACTTATTCTGCAGCATTGCTCTTATGGGAATCAGATTCAATATGACGGACAGGGTATCCTCCAGGGATAAAATCGGACAGGGATAAAATAGTTTTCGTAGCCAATATTTTAGATAAAATTGTAGCTATATTAAATTCTCAGTTAATGATAAAACCATGGTAACAACTGCGATAGGCAGTCTTCGCAATAGGTTGTTTTTACCTAGATGAAAAATTTCATGGTTATCGTATCAGCGGTTTTCGAGTTATAAAGTTCTGGGTAACAGACAGACAAAGATCGTTGCGTTTTACGTATTTCATGAAATTAAAAATATTAAATACAAATCTGATTGGTTAACAGCAAAACATGAATTGATATAATTCCCCCTCCCTTGAGCACACCTAGCAATTTCCTAACGTTGGAGATGCATTGCCTAGTGGCAGGATAATAACCAGCTACTAACATCAAGTCATTGATGGGCTGTCCAGTGTACAAGCACCGAGCGGTCCTGGGAACAGAATGCATTATATAAAAATAAATATAGGATTTTATGATTTATACAGAATATAGTCTTCCACGTTTAGTAGGTATTCACAGATTTTACATTTTCGATGGACTATTTGTTACTGATATCAATTAAACACGATTTGGTTACCTTCAGTTTTCCAATTTAGTGGTTTTTCATTCACTATAGAACCGCCTATTGAAATACATTAGTGTCTGCCTATACTTATAATCGTGTTTGTCTGTCTGTCTGTGACGGCATCAACTTAGAACAGCTGAACGTATAACGGGGTTTGATCCGTTATAAGCAGTATTTATTCGGGAAGGTTTAGGTTCGAAAAAGTTAGTTTGTTCAAAAGTTGTGACGTAATTTAGTAACCAAAGACGACTATTTAGCCCTATTTAGGGCACGTTTCTGCTTATAACTTTAGACTGGTAGCACCTATATTCAATTTGAGATAATAAAAACTTACTTACTTACTGATCTGAATATAATTTGTGTTCGGAAAAGGTTTAGGATTCTTAAATATACTGTGTCTTAGCGGTAGGATTTTTAATCTGGAAAAAATCGTTCAAGAGTGTTCGATTCGAGATTTTTTTGAAATTACTCTTACAATATGTTTATGGATTATTAAAATATTTTTGAACGTTGAGAGATAAGTACCGCCCCATTTATTTTTTGACAAACCCAAACATTTACGTTTAAATCGGACTTGTAATTTTGATTTTCATATTTTTGAAAAGCTCTAGCTTCTGGGGGAAAGAAATAAACCAATAACTCCCACTAAAAGGATTCTCTAAATTACTTGTTTCATCAAGTCACTCCATATAAAGCTGGTGTTAATGTTTACAAAAATGATGGCATTCATTTTCGAGTTTTCCGCAGATAATCTGAATCCGTTAATTTCTGTTAAATTGGTATATTAAGTAATGATATTGATCAAAGATGGTTTTGATCTTTAGGAAAAGACACTACAAACAACATATCCATTACGTGAACTGTCTGAACTAAACTAAAATTTTGTCGTTTTACTAGACATATAAGGGAAACCCTCCAAATATTTTCTTCTACAGCCTTAAGCGAACAAAAGTTAATTTGTTCAAAAGTTGTGACGTAATTTAGTGACCAAATACTACTATTTAGCCCTCTTTCGGGCACGTTTCTGCTTATAACTTTAGACTGGTAGCACCTATATTCAATTTGAGATACTCATTGGATTCAGCTTGAAGAGCTTTTTCAAATGGCCGATTCTGTAGGTTGCACAGTTTAGGAGTTATAAAAAAATAAAGTGTCCTTTTTTCTTAAACCTTTTGTTTTACCGACATTTTAAATTCGTGTAGCTTTTCAACGGTATGGTTTAGGTAAACTCTGAGAGCACCTTGGCGCTTGGAAATTTAACTCATTACTACAACTTTCACGTATGGCATTTTCCTCCTACACGATCTAAGTGGTCAAAACTTCAAAACAAATTTGTTAGTTTCGCTTTAAGGTATTTTCAACAGTTTTTGCACGTAGACAAAGTCGCGGGCTCAGCTAGTATTTAATTAGTTTCAAAATTAAGTTGTAACTGAGATGTGCTGATTCCCAGAAGTGAAGCGAAGTAACATCTGTCAATCAGTTACTAATTTTTCGAAGTTTCATTTTAGAAAACACTCGTTCACAGCGATTGGATGATGCAAACGTAGCAGTTATCTTCTGGGCATGGGATCTCAAATTTAGGATACTTGACTTCGACAATGACTCGAAAAACTCCCATTTTGTGACTTCAAGAGGCAACTGTTTCAACTTAGCAATTCAGTTAGTTCAAGCTTAAATTCCATTCTCACAGTTTCGCAGTCAAAATTAAATGACATACTGAAAAGATTTAAGTCTTGGTCAATAGTTGAGAAGTCTTGAAAACTGCGTATCATGGAGTCTTTTCACGCTTTTCTCGACACGAGTTTTTCTTCCACCACTGAGATTATTGTTTTCAGCCTCTGGAAGTCTTTCTTAGCTAGCTGTTTTTCAAATAGAACTAGTCGCATTTGAACCCTATACGAACTTCCCAAGTATTTCAAGTAAATTGGTTTCTTCCTTGTTGATTGGTTTAAATTCAACTTGTTCGTATGACACTTTCAAATCTGTACAGACTTTCATACATATATTTTTTCGCACGAATGAAACAATTTCCTCTATTAATTCCCAAACTCGTTCGGAAACACTTCCTGCACTAAGCCACCTTATTTTGGTGTAGTAGAGTAGGTTACACCAGTGTATTCAGATAGCATTGAGTCAAAGTCCTGTGAAATACTGTGAGGAAATCGACTGTGAATAATTGTCTGCTAGAAATCAAATATTATGTACGACTTCAATAATTAATTATTAAAACACTATTATCAATCACTTTTTTCCGGTCCAGGGCAGATTACACATGTTATCTTGATGTATAACATAGTGAAGAAATATAACTGTGTTCTCAAGATATGTTTGCTTATAAACTAACAAAGCCAGATGTTCACAATCATATTTGCTGCCTTATCAATTGTAATACTGCACTGCATACATGGGCATGGGTACTTTTAAAGTCGATAGGACTTCTTGAAAGAGTGCAGGGCCGAGGGCCAGTTGCCTAAAAACTTTGACGAGGGTAATTTGACAGCCAGAGGCTTGGCGGAGCGAGGGCCAGCCGGCTAGGGATCAGTGACCTGTTCTACTGTGCGGTGGGTGTGGGGGTGGAAAGTTTTTAATTATCGTTTATGTATTCCGATAACAGTATGATTATAATATTTATATAATTATAATATTTCGTCGTATTATCACTTTATATAATTAGAATTAAAAAAAAACTAGAGGACTTACCTAAACTGTTTAGTCACAGTATTTTGCCGATAACAGTATGATTATAATATTTGTATAATTATAATATTTCGTCGTATTATCACTTTATATAATTATAATTTAAAAAAAACCTAACCTAACCTAACCTAACCTAAAACTCTTCTATAGAAATTAGTTTAGAGTCGTACTCTATGCATTTAATCTTACCCCTCCCCTGAATCACTTCCGCTCTGGGGAGTCGACTGGCCCTCAGCCCTACCTGGCTGTTTTGACAGTTTATGACCCCCACGGCAAAAGATCGGCTGGCCCTCGCTCCGTTTTCCTTCTTGAAATGTCTGATCATTTTGATCTACCCTTTAATGATCGCAAGCTGAGCATTGTTCTCTCATGGGAACATGGTAAATATATCCCATAAATTACCCATGTGATCCATAAAATAGGTAAGCAGTTATATATGTAGGTAAGTTGTCATTAAGAATGGTTCCATGGGCCGGACTACACCTGTTAGGCCTACTTTGCCCATCACTGGTCTCGTCTAATGTATAGTAAAGACGCTGAGCAAAACTATCTTCTGTATAATCAAATATCTATAGTTCACCAAATCTCTTATAACTGAGAGAATCTTTATTTAAAACCTTTTATAACTTTCTTATTTGTTTGATGAGCAGAACAAGTAAGAGAAAAAAGCTCTATTTTTAAGGGCGATGTTAGAGGGGTGGGGGGGAGGTCTTCTCTTCCACACTTAACCTCAAAATGTAAAATAATACAAAATACATTATTAACACAAGAAGTACTTAAAATAGGAAATAATATAAATCTTATTATTGTAAGACAGGAAATATAATAAAATAAATGTACAGATACCGGTGCGAATGCTGGAACTTGAGCAAACCGCTACTAACCTGACTAAAAACATCAGTACCCGGTACATCTCTGTTTAACACGTTCACTGCTAAGGACGCACATCTGAGCTTGACACTGAACGCTATGAGAAGCGGCCGACGCACAGTGCATTGCACACCAACCCCTATATTGGGAGTATTTTCAATACACAGAGCATTGGGTACTTCGCACGCCAACCCCCGTATTTGGAGTATTTTCAACACACAGAGCATGTCATGCTTCGCACGCCAATTTTAAGCCTATACATGTGGGTCCGCTTTAAAATATTTGTGATTATTACGTAGAAAGGTTCAAAAATAAAAAATAAAGTAATTTCTACTCATTTAGGCTATAAATATAAAAAATAAAGTAATTTCTACTCATTTAGGCTATAAATATGAAAAATAAGGTCATTTCTACTCATTTCGGCTACAAATATATAAAACTAGCTGGCCCGACCCGGCTTTGCACGGATAGACAAATCAAAGTTAAATGTATATTAACAAATAATATATTATATCAATAAATATATTACACTATGTATTTCTTATGGGGATTTTTAGTAACTTTGACCCCCCCCCCAAACCTAACTTAAAATTTCGATTTTTGTTAACTCTTTCTTAGCGAGCTCCTAGGGCCCTAGAGGAAGCTACATATTAGATTTCATTCCAATCCGTTCGGTGTTTTTTTTTAGTAACTTTGTCCCCCCCCCCCCCCTAAAATTTTGAATTTTTCAAAACCCTTTCTTAGCGAGTACCTAGGGCCCTAGAGGAAGCTACATACCAAATTTCATTCCAATCCGTTCGATGTTTTTCTGTAGTATCTTTGACCCTCCAAACCTCCCCTAAAATTTCGAATTTTTTTAAGAACTTTCTTAACGAGCACCTTTGGCCCTAGGGGAAGCTACATACCAAATTTCATTCCAATCCGTTTGATGGTTTTAGAGAAATCGTGATTTTGTAACTTTGACCCCCCCAAACCCCCCTAAAATTTCGAATTTTTTTAAACCCTTTCTTAGCGAGCATCTATGGTCCTGGAGGAAGCTACATACCAAATTTCATTTCAATCCGTTCGGTAGATTTTGATAAATCATGATTTAGTAACTTTGACCGCCCAAAACCCCCCTAAAATTTCGAATTTTCGGAAACCCTTTGTTAGTGCGCATCTAGAGCCTATAAAGAGTATTAGTGCCAAATTTCATGTTTGTAGGCCTCGTGGTTTTGGAGAAACTAAGATGAGTCAATGAGTCAATGGTATTTGGTTTTTATAAGTATAGATAAAAGGTCAGCTCTTAGCATAGGAAATACGAAATTTGCGTAGCAGTGAACGTGTTAAGAGTGAGGTAAACATCCACTAGTTTGTTTGAAGGATGACATTAGAAAGCGGTGTGGGAAAATGTTTGTTTTCTCCACTTACGCCCTTTCCTCACACACCCGGCCCATCGCTATTGGGCGAGGCCAAGTGCCAGGATTCACGCCGATATCTGTAAGCTTGTTTTGTCCCCGAGTGCCGCTGTAACTCCCCAACCAACCACTGCAGTTCCTAACCTTAACCTTCTTCATGGATTTTGTATGGTTGGCTACCATACCCATAAACCACATGGGACTGCGGGGCACGCATGGAAAACCATGCTTACACCAAAAGAGTGCATCGCACAAATAACGACAAGAAGAATGTTGGAGAATGTTCCAGAATCTTCCAGAATGTTCCAGACGGTACTTTACCATCGTAAGTATTTAGTGTTCCGGAACGTTCTAGAAACCGGAAACGGCCTATAAAACTAGAGACCTAAAACTTGGCACATATTATTACTCTTAGCCTAAGCTACACATAGGAGAGAAAAAACTATTGGCATTTTGATTATTTGCGCCTAAAGTGTAAAATATTGTACGAGGAAAATACTTCAGGTAAAATGTACTCTTAGGCTAGGCGGATATTGATACGCGTTTGACGCGTGTGAGACGCCATGACGCGACCTGCATGAGACGATCGCGCCACACGCGTCGCGTTGGGGAACGCATATTGCAACGACTCTCGCTCAGTAGACACGTTTATTTTCATTAATTTTATTTGTTAGAATGTTCAAAATGAATGATTCACGGATAAAACTATAGTTAGGCCTATTACATCTAAGCTCAGAATCTGATCATAGACCTATATCAGACACTGAGATTATAAATATATTGGTAATTGAAAATTATACTGAACATATCGTCACACAAATCTATTTGCTCTAAAATTAAATATCCAATTTACATGAAATTTGAAATATATTTAAACAATATATGTGTAAATACAATATGCAAAAATGATAGCTCTACTATAATATTTATTTAAATAAATAGGCCAGCAACTTTACTAAGCATAGCCTATAGAATGCGTAGGCTATAATTAGCCCATCAACAAATGTTCAGTAAAAATCTTATTAAAAGATATGATGGGCTGCGGAAGTCCAGTACAAAATATAAATATATAACTTAATTGACATAATAATTAATCAAGATAGACAAAATATATATAACCCCCCCCCCCCACCCAAAATTAAACAAATGGTTAGTAAGATGTTAACGTTTTTATTTCAGTAATAAATAAGTTTAGTATGAGATTGAAGTTTAACCCTATTGTGTTTCGCCTAGAAAAGAGGCATAGAATTATAAAATTGATGGCCTATGTGCTTAATTAAATGTTATCATATTTTTTATCTATACTTATAAAAGCCAAATACCATTGACTCATTGAACTCATCACAGTTTCTCCAAAACCACGAGGCCTACAAACCTGAAATTTGGCACTAATACGCTTTATAGGCTCTAGACGCGCACTAAGAAACTGTTTCCGAAAATTCGAAATTTTAGGGGGGGTTTGGGGGGTCAAAGTTACTA
>JAGFPH010002057.1:0-13989 GCA_018207615.1 Philaenus spumarius | reverse complement strand
TGTTGTAATCTCATCAATATGTTTAAAGTCGATTGCAAAATTTCACACACACAAGACTATAAAGTATAAAAAAATAATTTCTCTTAGTCCCCTACAGATTTATAACCCTATACTAGGAATCCGAATACCATACAGGCTGTCCTGAAAATGTGTGACTGTGAATGTTTAATAGAAATACTTGTAAGATTTAAAACGAAAAACAAGATAATCTTTTTCTGAAAGTACAATTCCACCAACAGCTCCTCTTCCCCTATCTTGTTCTCTGAAGTAATAAGACAGCACAGGTAGTTCGCTCAGACAGCTTTTTCCGTTGGCATTGTCCATCAGCAGCCCTCTAGCTCCTTGTGGAACATGTGGATGGTCAATTACTACTTCAGCTTTGGCCTCCAAACCTTAAATTCCCCATTCAATCCCTCCAGCAGCTCTTTAACTCCTCTCTTCTTCTATTAGGTAATAGGTGGAAAAGGAGCCTAGGAACGGGTGGTCTGCTCAGACGGCTCTCTCGATTTCCCATACCTGATTTAAATATATATGTATATTTAGGCATTCTAATCCCACCAGCAGCTCTTTGAATCATCTCTTCTTCTCTTACGTAACAGGTTTAAAGGAAGCCTAGGAAAGGATGGATTGCTCAGACTGATCTCTCGATTTCTCATACCTGATTTTTTTTAAATATTTTATCGGAAATACTCACAGTAGCTTTTTGACTCCTCTCTTCTTCTCTTAGGTAATAGGTTTAAGGAAAGTCTAGGAACGGGTCGATTGCTCAGACATCTCTCTCGATTACTCTTCTTTTTTTAAATATTTGTTCATTCCAATCCCTCTAGCAGCTCTTTGGCCCCTCTCTTCTTCTCTTAGGTATCAGGTATAAAGGAATTCTAGGAACGGGTGGGTTGCTTAGACGTATCTCTCGATTTCTCATACCTGATTTTTAAATATTTTATCGGCAATACTCCCAGCAGCTTTCTGACTCCTCTCTTCTTCTCTTAGGTAATAAGTCAGGAAGGGTCGATTGCTCAGACATCTCTCTCGATTACTCTTATTTTTTTTAAATATTTGGTCTTTCCAATCCCTTCAGCAGCTCTTTGACTTCTCTCTTCGTTTCTGTGGTAACAGGGCTAAAAGAAGTCTGGGGACGGTTGGATTGCTCAGACGGCTTCTTTTGATTTCTTATTCCTCATTATTAAAATATTTGATCGGTAATACCTGTAGAGAATGAACTATGGCGCTTAACTTCATTGAAACTGACTTCTCCGCAGAAATAAAAATAAAATATCAAAAACATAGATTTTTTGTGGTTCAATAAAATAACTTTATTTCGCAATAAGCTGTTAGTACAGTTCGCACAAATTAATCAAACAAATCCACAATGTTACATTATTTATTTGCTTAGACCTTCAAATCCGTGCCATAAACATTGTGCTACAAATTAGAGTATAGGTCTGTATTTAATTTAATTTTAAATAAACACATATTCATTATTACGATGAAATTGTCCGTTGGTAAATTATATTTTTAATTACGTCATTTGTCACTGGTAGTAATACGTCTGCTGAAGTTCAGTTTGAAATTACGTCATTTGCTTTTTTTGACTTCAGATTTAAAACACGTTGTTTATTTGGTTTTTAGGATTCTACCAAACGACTGCGTTCGATAGTCGACTCCTAGACTCCTGTTTCGACATTCAAACCAGCTATAATAGATATTCTACCAGGAATCGCTTCAACCAGATATGATTGTGAAACAAAGTTGAATGTCGTCTTAAATGTAAGATTACTTACTATTTTCCTTTAGCTCTTAATATCTAATAAACTGTGTTGATTGTTTTAAAATATATTAGGTGACACCCCTCAACTCTTCGCATCCCCCTCCTACCTCTGAGACTTCTTGGCTTCGCTCGCAGCACACGGTGATCGCAAAGATATGAGACTAAAACCCATTTCCGACATTTTCCTACTTCATGTTTAATGATATTAATCATTTTTGCACAGGCCTAATCCTTTACTACATTTTAGTTGTTTTTAAGAAAAATTCGCGACCAACGTTTAACAAACACAACAGTTCTGCAGTTTCTGACATTTTGGGAACTCGTGTTAAGTGATTTCTCATAATGTGTGACAGCCCTGCATTATCGGACCATATTTTAAGTGATTGCTACGATTTCAGGAATGACCCCGGCAGCACGTTTTGACGGATTTTAGTAATTTTGAATGCAACCTTTATTACTGCACATTTGTTAACCTCGGGATTACCATTATCGACCTACACTCATTCCCACGTTTTAATTTTACCTCGGTAATTTTGCGAATCGTCCGGGATAAAACTATCACAATTCCAGGGATTTTCAATTGTTAAGGGGCAATTGTGGAATCGACCCTCGTTCGCACTCAAGGTTTAAGCAATTTCTGTAAATTTTTGAGCAGCTCAATTTCCCCTACGTTTTAATTCTTTTACATAATTTTCGGACCGACGTAAACCCCTTCGGTTTTAAAGGACTTTGTAAGTTTTGAATCCTCGCTCAATCCAAAAATCATTCGAACCAAAATTTAGTCTAATTTAGACGTGACGGAACACGGTGTGGTACCATCGTACGACGCCTTTATTCAGTAATTATACGCGGCCCACATTTCACATTACACGCCTACTTCTGAAATAATTTATGAAAATAAACCCAAAGACAGACGTCTAGGCATTCCTAATTCGAGAAACGTAGAAATTTCATCGCAGTCCGAACACTCGTCTTATAGATAGGTACGCGAAGACGTCGCAGAACGTGACATGTCACAAGTAATATCCGATGCACGGCGCGCCGTTGAAATATTTCGCGATGTTCTCCACTAAGGGATTAATTTGTATGAAATGCGTTTGGAGCGTAGAAATAATTGGGGTCCAGTAGAATCGGCAATACTTTGCCCTTGTCCCGAGACAATGCGGTATAATATTGTAATCAAGTACGGTGTTTATTTGGTGAACGTGGGCAAGCCTCGGTGGACGGAGTCATAAATTTAAGACAAGATATTTTCCGAGACCATCCTATCTATACGGCATCTACCCCCCGCTGCGCGTTTCTAAGCCACTTGACTCAAAACTACATCTCCTTATCAAGTTTCTCTTTTCGAATATTTAAATCCTTTATATTTAATACCCAATCACTTATCCTGTATTAGTTGAAATCAACTTTCTATGATATGTATGAAGTATCGTTGTACTGTCGGTGGGATAGGGTAACGGATAGGTTCTATACAGGGGGATCGATATAAATGTGCCAGCTGTTTCTCTTGAAATCTGTAATAGCTATTAAAAACAGTTAAATAGTAGATCCCCTGGACTTTTAGTTCCGTTTAATTTTGTGATTTTGGCATTTTTATATTACCCGCCGTTTTTCCAATATGGCAGAAAAACTTAAATTTTTCAAATCTTAACTCCGTATTGTGATATTTTTGGGTAGAATATGCAATTTAAGACATTAAAATTTTTGTATCTTTTTTTCATAAACTCAATGGTTTTAGACGTGTGAACTTTCTTATGTTAAGTAGGTAAGATTAGACGAACATTTTACAACATTGTGTTGAATTAAATAACATTTAAAATAGCAATAAGATTTTTAATAAAACAGTTTTATACGAAAATAAATAACAGATGAGACAACAATTTTTATTTAGGTACTCTGTTGGCAGTCAGCCGATTTAAGACCATTATTCTAGTCATTTTGCCACTGTATCTATGGAGATGACTACAAAATATCTCGCAACTGTGGGTAACTATCCTAACACAACTTACCGTTACAACAGCGATGAAATTTGGCAAATTTGTTTCTCATGTGATTCATAAAAAAAAGGAAATCACTCAAATTTTAATTGGAACGCTTCGAAGTTAGAAAGCTGAAATAAAGTGAATTTATTTTGAGGAGTACGTCTATCAAAGGCGGTACAAATATGATAACTACCCCTGTACAATAAATACAATCTCTCATTAGCTTGACACACGGCACTTTAACATTTACTTATCTTATTGTGTTAGATAGTAAATTTAAAAAAATACTTATACATTTTTTCCTTCATCCTAAGGGGTCAAATATTTGCATAGCCAACATTTAGCTAAAATGTACTCGTAGACGTGAAATGCTACTCGAAAACTGATTTTATTTTTATTTTAGCTGTTCCGATGGTCAAAGGTATTTTTGATCCTTAGAAAAGGGTCGGGGTTAAACTGGTCCGACGGGCAGTAGGCAGGTAGAGGCGGGATTCCCTGACAGTGACGCTAACCCCCATCCCCCAACCATTGGATTTTCCTAATCTCATTCTCTTGTTCTTGTACAGTCGCAGCGTTGTGTAGTAATCGTAGAAAATACTTGAGCAACGTAGAAGAAGAAATCTTCATCCTCTTCCGAAATGTGCTGCAGAGACCTAGGGTAATTTTTTAGAAGAGGACCGCCACTCTTCTTAAAAAAATTTATATAGAGTCAGGGTAACAAAAATTAACAAAACTGTTAACTAGTATATATATTGAAGTAAAAAAACACATATTACTTAATTGTACTTTTGTAAACATTTATAAGTTAGAAACATTAATTAAGTTATTTTATATAACAGAAGTGGAAGCATTAAAAAAATTGCATGAAGTTCTAACTTATAGTCTTTAGTCGTTTAAATAAGTAACTTTATATAACAGAAATGCAAGCATTAAAAAAAAATAGACTGACGTTCTAACTTAGTCTTTAGTAACAGTATGTTTTCCTGCATTCAACATTCATGGCGGTCCTCTTCTAAAAAAGACCCGAGACCTAACCTAACCTATTCAATTATTTATTTAATTATTTTAAAGGTCATATTGCTTTAACTATGGGTAGAACTATCTTAAGTTGAAACTTTGTTTTGATATTATACCCTCCGGCCAGTTTATCCTCAGCCCTGGCGCTAACCGTCGGACCAGTTTAACCTCAAAATATTGACCGTCGAACCGGTTCAACCATTCCCGGGTTATTCGGGACAGGGAACTTGAATCCGTTTTTAACTTTCTCCACCCTATACGTAGTGTATGGAGAATGTATTGTTTTCGTAAAAATTTTCGAATTTGAATTTTTAGCGGAATTATCTGTTTTGGTGCTCCCTGAACCCCCAAAAATGTTTAGTGGAATTATCTGTGTTGGTGCTCCCTGAACCCAAAAATATTTTTAGTGGAATTATTTGTTTTGGTGCTCCCTGAACCCAAAAAAGTGTTTTTTTGGTGATGTCTGTCCGTGTGTCTGTAAGGATGGGTATAGAGCGGAGACCATACCAAAGGTCTGATTTTGATGAAATTTGGTATGTAGGTGTAGTTCTGGAATATATCCAGGCGTTTCTTAATTTTTTTTTAAATTTTCGATTTTTAAGGGGTTTTACCCCCCCCCCCCCCACAATGGCCAAAAAACGAGACACATCAAAATTTCTCAAAAACGGCTCCAACGATTTTGATAAAATTTGGCTTATTTATAGCCCTTAATGTACCCTACCATATGAAAAAAACCGCATCTTTCTAAAAGTTCTTGTGTAGGTAATAATAATAATAAGTGATTTTTGGGGGTTTTTGGCCAAAAAGGGGGTTGTTTTTCAAAACCATTTTCGTGCATCTGTACAGGCCTAATTGACATGTTTGGTGCAAATTTGTTCGCAATCGATCGAATAGTTTAAATAATAATATGATATGGATGTGTGTTACATGCATTTAATATTTTCCATGGTATGTCCTACTTTTGCAATTCTAAATAACCATCTCCTACGCTACTCTTGGGAATTTATAAAGTTTCAACTGGGAGAAAGTATGTGGCAGTTATCTGGTACCGTTTATTATATTCGTTTCATTCATTTAATGTTATCCACAGTACCTGCTAAATGCTCATAGTCGTGTGAGTAGAATTTACGTTTGAGCTAAACACAAAAGAATTCCCAGATAAACTGCCAATCCAGATCGCAGAATAGCGTGCAAATTTCGTTTTGGAATTGAAATTAATTTGTCATATTTTATAACACTATCGTATAGTTTTAAGTGAAACATTCATCGTAAACAATAAACATCAGAGGGTTTTGATAGGGAAATGTTACAGAATCGGAAGCAGTATCCTACGGTAGAAGAAAGCGGACAGTAGGAGTACGTGTACAATATTGAAGAATGAAATATTTAATTGTAGACTTCTTGACTCATGAAGGAGTCGTTCAGAAGATCGGCTCACTTCGACTGAGCCGAATGAAGTACTTCAGAGATCCACAAGATTGTAGTTCAGTAGTTCACTTGTTTTCTTTCTTTACATCCTGTGATATGTGAAGCGTAAGGATTGTAGTCCAGTAGTCCACAACTCAGCCAATTTCCGGCTCTCATATCTTTTGGATATGTGACAAATAGGAATGAATAAGTTGTTTCTTAACATCTCATTATCACTATCTCAGTCTCGGTAGACAACAGACTGTACGAGTTTTACTTCGTTCAATTTATTTGATTGCGTGCTTAAAGTAAAGAACAAATATCTGTTAATATACATTATCCTTGCAGTCTATATTTTATTAGTGTTGAATGCATATTAACTATTTATGTATTTTTAGGATTTAACCTTTGAATTCATTTTTATACTGTTTAGTTTTTTAACTAAAAAGAATGATTGGGGAGGGGGGGGGCAATTTTCCCCGAACTGTTATGTATTTTTAAACTAAAACTTGATTTCTTTTCGTTTTTGAAGTTTTTTTATTTTGAATACCTTTTTGTTTTTGAACCAATTTGAATAATTTTTTTTATCACGTTGTAGCTTATAATATAAAGAAACTTTTTGGTTATGGAAAACCATGTGCTGTTTCTAGGATAAAAGTTATAAGGTTATATTTAAACAAATATTATTTAAATTTTACTTTCTCACTATAGGCCCACTATAGTATAGAAAAAGTATAGTGATCGCAATAAACGATGTTGAGATTTTTGTAGAAATATCCGTTTTGGGACCCTATGAGCCCAAAAAAGTGGGTTTTACGAAATGTGTGTCTGTATCCTATGCATACAAAGTTAGAGAGAAAACTATTCGATCTATTTCGAAGAAATTTACACCAAACATGTCAATTAGGCAGGTATATATGCACGAAAAAAGGGTTTGAAAATTTTTGAAAAATAACTCCCTTTTTGGCAAAAAAAACCCAAAAAATCTGTTGTTATTTTTTTGTAAAAAAATGGCTCTAACGATTTTGATAAAATTAGGCTTATTTGTAGCCCTTTATGTACCCTACCATATGCAAAAACCGCATCTTTCTAAAAATTCTCGTTTAGCTCATAATAATAATATTTATTAGTTACTCTCCTACTGTAATGTACCCCTTCTCCTACTTTAATACAATTATGAAGTCACAGTGAATCTGTTTAATAATTTATATATATTTGTGAGAAAGTATGTGCCAGTTTTTTTTATATTTATACATTTTTTATTTTAATATTAGTAACGGTATAGTGTTTTCCATGTCTAAAATTTTTCAACTATATCCAAGATAAAGTGGTAAAAATTTTAAAGGCCTAGGTTTAGAACTTTATATGTTATTCAATCACAAGTACTGTACCCCCAAACATGGAAAAAGTAAACTCTCGGAAAACGGAGTTCAAAGTTTCAACTCTGTATAATCCGAAATTGCACTACCTTTTATTTTTTTTTTTTTAGTATGAAAAAATGATTACAAAGGCCTAAAATATATTACACATATTTAGAAAAGTATGAAGAATAAAAATTAATAAAAAAAATGTTCAACAAATTACAAAAAATGCGGATTTTTGGTGGCGGATTACCTTAAACTACCTATGTACTTACTATTTGCTTTCTATTAATGTTCTTATTTCATAAGTGATCGTAGTTTTTTTTTTACCGAAAACCATTTTAATAAATATTTATAATTTTATTTTAACTTTAATAAGTAACTCAAATATGCAGTATTTAATTTAGTTTGTGTATTTGATTGACTTTGTTTAAGTTTTTATGTCTTGAGTTGTTTTTTGTGATTGTGCACTGACTATACTTAAAGGTAATTTATTTACAAATTGGTAGAATTGTATAGGCCTACTGAAAATGCTTGTCATGGTATTTCACAAAACAACTTTTCAGCAGTACATAACTTATATTTTTTATCGTAAAAGCACCATCAATAGTGTATGCAAACTATGAGGCCTAGGTGAGACGGCACACTAGTAATTTATTCTCATTCAATACGTTCTGAACTACTGAACTAATTGAACTAAGGAACTACAATGGTGAACTAGTTCATTTCACTGAAGTGAAGGAGATTCACAGAACTACTTCAGTAAACTCAACGACATTTCCCAAGCCTATTGTATGTGGGAATAGGCCTCACATAGGTGTATGCAAACTATGAGGCCTAGGTGAGACGGCACACTAGTCATTTATTCTCATTCAATACGTTCTGAACTACTGAACTAATTGAACTAAGGAACTACAATGGTGAACTAGTTCATTTCACTGAAGTGAAGGAGATTCACAGAACTACTTCAGTAAACTGAACGACATTTCCCAAGCCTATTTTATTGTATTACGAAGACCAATTTCTAAGTTATAAACGTCATTGTTATAATTTGAGCAATGTCTACGTGTGCCCAGGGTCGGCGCGAGGCCCAAGCGACACATGCGGCCGCATGGGCGAAGCCGGCGTTTTTTAAAATATTTTTCGTTCTAAAATCATATTTTTATTTTGCGGTGCTATTAAACTGAAATATAAACTTTGGCGCCCTGAATATATAACAATATTAAGCATTAAATCTAGATATTTTACTAGGTATTTATTATGCTCGATATTTAGCATGAAAACGAAAGACATTCAATTAAAACATCCATAAAACAACGACTTTGGCTCGAAATGTGCAAAAACCTGCAATCAGTTTTGACGGCTGATGGCGAGAGTGACGTCAATGGAGATGAACTGCTGGGGAAATCAACATTTTAGCTCCAACGTCGTCCGAAGATAGCTGCTCCGAAACAACACTGTCTTATATTAACAACCAACGAATCGTGTAATTGATATCTCTCCGAATGTATATGTTGGCTTAACAATTTTGCTTACCCTCCTGATATTAGTGGCCAACGGAGAAAGGAGTTTTCAGAACTGAAGACAATCAAAAATTACCTGTGATCGACGCTTTTTTCAGGACCGACTAAGTGGAATGGCAACATTGGCAAATGAAAATTAAATTGTAAACACTATTGATACTGATTCAATTTTGAAAGACTTTGCAAGGCGAGAAAAGTTTGTTTTTAAATGTTTGTTCATAAAAAGTGTTTTATGATACTTATTATTCTATTAGTCAATTTTTCATTTAATGTAAATATAAAAGACGATATTATGTTTGTTATTTTATTTTAGGTATTTTATGCATAATTATGTGCAATTCACTTAAAACACTTAAAAAGAATACAATTACGTTAAAAAGACTGAAAATACCAACCACTACGGGCAACGCCGTACGGGTCAGCTAGTGTAGTATAAAAATGTGTGTGTTTAGTTTGCTGTTAATTTGTTTCAAGATAGGTACATATTTTTGGTTCATTAATATATATATATATATATATTACAAGTTTCAAACAATTTGTACATAATTATGATCACCTATTCTTATGGTTTTATTACAGTTTGTTTGAAACATTATTTTGATTTATTTCCAAAACCTTATGTATATTAATGTACTTGATTGTTTATTTTAATTTGTATTAAACAATAAAATTATTACATATCCCATTAATTAAAAGACGAACAAGTTTATAAGAGAGAGGCGCCAAACCCTGCTCTCAAATGTGCCAAAAAACCCCTTGAACCGGTCCTGCGTGTGCCGTAGAAAAATTATAATTTTTAACTGAGTAATTTCTTAATTCAGTAACAACCTATTTTCGTTTATTACTTGATTATACTCATTTGTATTAAATTATTTTGAGGTTCTGCTCTAGAAAAACAAAACCTATCCAAAATTAGCTTTACTGTAAGTAAAAGAATATTTAAATGCAAATCCAGCAAAGTACATGTGCACTGTCGTATAGAACGTATCAGTGGACCTTTGGAGTAAACAAATATAATTCCATATAGAGTTCTAAACATCGCGTTGTCGTTCAATACTCTATGTATTACATACACTTCCCTCACTGAACTCTGAAGTGTAATCTTGGACAGGCTTGATTCGCACAAGTGAGCCTAATTTGTTTAAATATATTTATGAACTAATGTAGGCCTATATAAAACACAACCGGTGATATATTGAAACGCAGTTTTATCAAAATCGGTTCAATACTTAAAACGTTTGAACAATGTGTACGCGAGTCGTAGACAAATCATAATATTCTAAACACTACGTAATTCGTTAAAGTATCCCGTAACAATATATTTTTGTTTATTACATAATTGTTAGTCGACGCTGTTTGGTTAAAGAATCTTGTTGAAATAAGTTCAGTAGTTTTCGACTTAACCATTTTTGTGCTGGTACAAAGTAAGCATCGAAAATCTTACAAACATATTTTTTTCATTGCAAAATCATAGCTGACCCGTGCGAATATTTCGCATGTTAGGAGTAGGTTTACCTGATTCAATTAAGTAAATTAGCTTTATTTATTTACGTCGGTTTAATTTGAAAACAGTTTATAACTATTTATAACACTTTACGTTGATTTAATTTGATTGATTTGCGTGATAGATTTCATTTGCACTTGGATATAGAATGTAAAACATTTAAATAACAGCTGTCATGTTAGTTAAACAGATTGTTAATAGATGGCGGCTTTCATTAGGAACCAACGAAGTATAATATAAAAGTTGTTTAAATCAATTTTTGTAATGAAAAACATGAATTTTAAGCTGTTCGTCTATTTTTAGTCAATAGAGGGGAACATAAGCTTTCGCCTGTGTGTACGAAATATATAAGTAGAATATATTTGCATCTCACCCTCCGGCCCTGGCTCACGAACTGCTTTGTTGCGCTCGCAACGGATACCTCGCTTTGCGAGTTTGCATTCCAGCAGTCGGCCTCGGAACATGGTATTTTACGTTTTGATCGATTTTGGGGGAACCAGACGAGCTGTAAGGTCGTTTCAGAAAACAAAATGCCCAGAATAATCTCTTGTCCTTAATCATGGTTAGTTCTTAATAATCTGTACCAATTCTGTACAGAACAATCATTTGTATATTATACAAAAATGTCATTCTAGTACAAACAATATTTAAAACAAATAACTTATGTTCAAAAAAAGTTCTTCCGGTTGTTTGGCTAAGGAACTCCGTGCGAATTGTTGAATTGTTTTGTTTCTCGTCCGAGCGAATAAGAAAACCAACGTATGTACCAAATTTGGACCAAATCGTGCGTAAAATGCGGCCGTTAGAATGCGGTTTATATATATATATATAAAGTTTTTAATGACACCCGAAAACGTGTTCTGGGGACCATGATCGATGCTCATTTATTACTCAGCATAAGAGTCACAGCAATAGCTAATCTTTCCTATATAAATTCGCTAATAATACTACCTTAATAAGGTCCATCTTTTGTCTTCTGATTTTCTGACACGTACCTTACCGATCACGCTAAGATGTGCATTTATTTATTTTATTCAGGTAATAGTGTCAGTACCTTGTGTATATGTGTAACATTTTTATTTACGACGATCTCTTAGAGTGAATAGGACCGGATGATGGCGCCATGGCTCCGAAACATGTAGTCAGAAAATCACGACAAGAAGTCACAAGACGGACCTTATTAACGCTCGGCTCCCTAAATTCAAAACGGCGAAGTTGGCAACCAATTTCAATGTTAAAATAACCTAACCATACCTTCACTTTTAAGTATATTTTTGTGTTATTTTTGTCAACAAACAAAAGCTGTATTTCTTTTCTTGAAGTAAAATAGATTTTGGGTGTTGGTTGCTAAGGTTTTTTGCTATCTCTTTTTGCAACTGAGTAAAAAATTATTAAAGTTTACTATTTTCTACTATTTACATCATACGTTTATGAAAAGAATAAAACGGGTTTTGAAAATGTATTCAGCAATCATCATCCGCATATGAAAGTACTTCAAAATGAAACCAAATTTTTAAATTTATTCCACGGATTAACAGGAAAAATGTCTTATTCTGTAGCATTGCTCTTATGGGATTCGGATTCAATATGGCGGACAGGATATCCTCCCCTTAAGTTAGTATTCTTATCAATAAATCTATATATATATATATATATGTAATCCAAATACCTCTCACTGACTCATCAAGAAATCTCAAAAACCACCCATCGGATTGGAATGAAATTTGTTATGTAGCTTCCTCTATGGCCCTAGGTGCTCGTTAAGAAATGTTTAAAAAAATTAGAAATTTTAGGGGGGATTTGGGGGGGATCAAAGATATTAAAAACGATTTCTTCAAAACTACCGAACGGATTGGAATGAAATTTGGTATGTAGCTTCCTCTAGGGTCATAGGTGCTCGCTAAGAAAGGTTTTCAAAAAATTCGAAATTTTAAGGGATCTTTGAGGGGGGGGGGTCAAAATTACTAAAAATCCCAATAAGAAATACATAGTGTAGGCTAATATATTTATTGACTTTTTTTGTTTGTTAATATACATTTAAATTTTATTTGTCTATCCGTGCAAAGCCGGATTGGGCCAGCTAGTATTTTTTATAATTTTATAAAGTTCTCATGGACAACATGTATTATTGTTGTCATTTGGATAGGCCTACTAATTAAAACTTAGAGCTTGTTGTTTTTAATCGGTTTATTGTCGCAAAGTAACGTCTGTTGGTGCATTCTTATCTTTGATATCACTATGTTAAAGAATAAGCATTTTGCAGAAAGTGATTTTGAAACAACCTGTGGTTGAATACATTTGAAGTAAAAGTCACCCGAATTCGAGAGTGGAGGAGGACCTGAAGTACTGCATTAAGCCTTTCAGATACTTTTATACCAACCTGTAAAATTTAAAGAGTTCTTCAAATCTTGCCCTCTATTTCAAAAGCTAGAAACAATTTTTCAAATAAATATTGACTTTGATATGTACACGTAAGGCTTGGCAGACCCAGCCACCATCTTGAATTTCAACTCCCGTAAGAGCAGTGTTAAACGCGTAACAAGATTACTGTGGAGTAATAATGATCAGAAAATTATTCTGAACGTGTTATTTTAAAGGATAGGACAGTCCGAATGTGGATATTTTAGTTTTTTTTATATTTGTTTTAACCAAATTTGTTGTTTGAATTAATTCAAAATCAAAGTATGCGATTTGCTTTCTTATTCAATAATGTAAATATGAAAAGTTTGAATAGCTCGCCACGTTCGAAGTTTAATTACCTTTAAATTAAAAGGAATTTCAATAAATTCTGATAATTTATGACGAAATAATTTGATTTATTGTGGAAGCATGGACGCGCCGTTCGGCATTTCTTTCATCAAAAATATGTTTATTTCTCAGTCACGGTAAAACACGTTGTTCGGTTTTCTTCAAATTTTACATGAATATTAAAAGAAAAGCATTTAAAAGGACGTGTGCAATAATTTGTATTTTCTGAGCCCCTTTTTTACGCAGTTGCAAGGATGGTTAAGGGGAGGGGTGAATAAAAATGGAAAAATGTATTCGTTTTATAATTGGTTTTGCGATTATGTGTGAATTTTCTGTCATATACATATCTCGAATCTTATCTTGCCGTTTTTGTCATTGAGATTTGCAATTATATTACTGATGTCTTCGGTATTACAGAAGACAATGTAAACCGAGGCAAAAGAGATTTATGAAAAGGCAGATTCGTATTCAGCAAATTTATTTTGTGATTGAAATAAATGGATGCAAAATAATTAGCGAATAGATTTGACAGACCTTGTACATTGTTTTATTAAAACGAGGAAATTTCATACTAATATTCAATTAATATTATGCTGTATGTTTCAAGAATCATTCTTTTTAGATTTTTTCGTGAAATCTACTGTTCACAAAACTACTAGTTTATTGTTGCCTCGCA